>JAHUTJ010000379.1:0-36752 GCA_036250325.1 Characodon lateralis | reverse complement strand
ATCAGCGTAACAGTGAAAATGTATTCTATGCTGCCTGATAATTTTACCTATTGGAAGCATATATATAGTAAAGAGAATTGGCCCAAGTACTGAACCCTGTGGTACTCCACAATTAACCCTGGAGTTTTAAGATGATTTATCATTTACATGACCAAACTGGAATCTTTCAGACAAATAAGATTTAAACCAGCCTAGCACTGTTCCCCTGATCCCTACAGCATATTCCAGCCTTTCTGAGACAATATTCAGATCGACTGTACCAAATGCAGCACTGAGATTTAACAGGACAAGTACAGACATAAGTCCATTATCTGAGGCCACAAGAATATCATTAGTGACTTTCAGCAGAACTGTTTCAGTGATGAGCTCTGAAGCCTGACTGAAACTCTCCAAACAAGTCATTGCTGTGTAAATGCTCACACATTTGATTAGCAACTATTTTCTCAAGAATTTTAGATAAGAATGGAACATTGGATATAGGTCTGTAATTTTTCAAGTCATCTCGATCAAGCTATATTACAGCTACCTTAAAAGCCTGTGGTACATATCCATTTACTAAGGATAGGTTGATCATACCTAAAATGGGGCTGGTAATCAGAGGGAACACTTCCTTAAATAATTTGATTGGGATTGGGTCTAACATACAAGTTGCAGTTTTAGATGAAGATTAAATTATACTCTGATATAAAGAGTAGATAGTCCTGCATTGAAGCTTTCTTAAATTTCCTTTACATGTTGCATATCAACTACATGCTACTGCATGTAGAATCCATCAACCAAGTTCTGGCATGATATTTAACTCTTCATCCTGACACAGTTGGTTCAGTTCACCTAAATTGACTGCTTTCTTAGCGCAGATCTGCCTTTTAAGCTTACTCCATATATATTCAGTAGGATCAATGTGAACGTCAACAATGAGCCGGTTCTACTAGCAGTAAAACAGCCCACAGCATGATGCTCTCACTACCATGCTTGGCAGTTGGGTCATTGTTCTTTGGTTTGAAAGCCCTGTCTGGACTGCTCAGAACTGCTTTATGTCACTAAAAGCTTTTCTTCACGGGGTACTGTGTAGTGCAGAGGGTACCCTATGTACACAGGCTAACCGCCCTTGATGCAGCTGTTTTGGGTTCAATTCCTGGCCTGGGTCTTCTTTCTTGGCCTGCACCCTCTCAGTCTATGGAGGAAAAAATATTGCTTTACTCTGGACAGAGAATCATGTTTAATGTGATTCATCTTCTTTCCAAGGCCTTTAAAGCAAATTGGACTTTTTATTTTGAGGAAGTAGGCTAAAGGAGAACTTAATGTGCATAAAAATCTGATCATTCATATTTATATATTGCCTTTCTTTTTTTTTACAGGCTGATTGTTGATAAGCAACTCGAGAGAAAAAGCTGAGTCTATTTAATTAGTTTGTGAAATGTACAAAGCTTAAGGGTGGAGATTAATTAAAATGTAGAGAAAGAGCAAGACAAAAAGACCAAGGCAGTCTGAGTTTTAGCTTCAGACTAGTAGAAACAATTATGTTTGGCTAGACATACAACTTCCATACAACTATTCATAGTTAAAAATAATTATTAATGCAGTAGATTACTTTTGTTCCTGCAACAGTAGCTAAAATGTATATTTCATAATGTAGCGTTTCTTTAAGCTCTGAGGAGAACACAACCACAAATTCAGGACAGCGTTTTAACAGATTTATTTTAGTGAAAAGAAATGAACAGGGCAAGACAGGGACCCAGGCAACAACAGCAGGAGACAGGTTCTTCTCTGGAAGGGAAGGTGACAGGGTTATGGATATCCAAGGAGAATTTAAAGATGTTCTCTTTCAGAAGGATTAATTCGGGGACTTACAGCCAGAGTGGTAGTGGTGTAGCTGGGGAGGTAAGTCCTTCCTCTGAGATGGAGGTTGGCAGGATAAGTGTAGTAGGCAGCAGTTTCTTTTCTATTCCTTAGTTCTCAAGTGATGACCCAGCTTAAACATTCCCACGTAGGAGGGTGGACAGGCAGGTGACAACAGGAGTAAGGTTCTCCAAAAGAAACCTCTCCCAGGCCAAGGCCAGAAGCTGAGGAGGAAGGGAGACTCACAGTGGGAGACGAGGAACAAACCTTGAAGCTCGCTCAGAAACAGATCACAGGACTAGGAGCCTTAAAAACCCAACAGGCAAGGTCTGGGGAAAAAGACAAGAAGAAACTCCGATTAGGTTCAGCAAAAATGTATGCAAAAGCACTGCACAAGGGGACAAGAGAAAAGTTTGAGAGGACAACCAGACCTCCTGTCCCAGGGAATAAGTGGGGGTAAGTCTTCTCTTCTTATCGGCATACTTCTTGTTTTGAGCAGCGGTGCGTTGGAAGCAGGTCTTGGTTTGGTCCCAGATTCTTCTACAGAACAACATGTGACTACGGACGGATGGAAGAGAGTGGGGTCACGCAAAGAAGCAGGGAGAAGAGAAGGCTGGAAGCCAATACAGGCCTCAAAACAGCATACAGATGTTGCAAATGCACCTTTTTGTTAGATATGTGTATATTGTAAATTGTAAATTGTAAATTTGTATATTCTGTAATGCAAAAACAGAACAAAAGAGCAAAGTGTACCGGAGTCAAATTCCTTGTTTGTATGCACGAACTTGGCAATAAAGCTGATTCTGATTCTGATTCTGAAAAGGCGAGAAGCCAGATGCACAGATGCAGAAGATATGTGACTGTTGTGTGCAAATTCAACCCAGGGTAGATGTTGACTCCAAGAGGTGGGATTATTGTTACACAAGCAACCAAGAGTGCTCTCGAGCTCTTGGTTGAGCCTCTCGCACTGCCTGTTGGTCTGGGGTTGATAGCCAGAAGAAGCTTGGGATCTAGCCCCTAAAGATGCACAGAAGTCCCACCAGACCTGTGAAATAAACTGAGGACCTCGATCAGAAAGAATCTCTGTGGGGATACCATGTAACCTGAAAACATGGTTTACCAGGAGTCTAGCTGTCTCGGAGGCATAGGGGATCTTAGTGAGAGCTACTAAGTGGCAAGCCTTAGAGAACTGGTCAA
Source organism: Characodon lateralis (assembly GCA_036250325.1). Taxonomy (NCBI): domain Eukaryota; kingdom Metazoa; phylum Chordata; class Actinopteri; order Cyprinodontiformes; family Goodeidae; genus Characodon; species Characodon lateralis. The sequence goes on along the minus strand of JAHUTJ010000379.1, from coordinate 33,716 downwards.
TGATTGACAGAAAGTCTTATTTCTGGATGGAAGGAGTCCAGTAACAAAGTCCAAGGCTATGTGTGACCATGGACGATTAGGAATAGCTAAGGGTTGAAGAAGACCTGCTGGGGGTTGGTGAGATGGTTTTTTTCTAGCGCAGATAGCACAGGCAGAAACAAACTCAGCGGTGTCTTTATTTAAAGAAGGCCACCAGAAATAATGGCGAAGCAAACCAACAGTGCGGCTAGTTCCTGGGTGACCCGAAAACTTAGAAGAATGGCCCCATTGTAATACTCTGGATCTTACAGTCTCAGGAACGAATAGACGGCCAGGCGGGCCTCCACCTGGGTCAGGTTCAACCAGTTGTGCCTGCTGGATAAGGTCTTCAAGTTGCCAAGACAACGCTCCCACAACACAGGATGGAGGAATAATGGGCTCTGGTTCGGCCTCTTCCTCAGAGGCAGAAAACTGTCTCGACAAAGCATCAGGTTTAACATTCTTAGAACCTGGATGGTAGGTGATAGAAAAGTTGAACCGAGAAAAGAATAGTGACCAACTTGACTGATGGGCTTGGCTTTCTGGATGTAAGCCAGGTTCTTGTGGTCTGTCCAGATAACAATGGTTTGTGAAGTTCCCTCTAACCAATATCTCAATTCCTCAAGCGACATTTTAATGGCGAGTAGTTCTCTGTCTCCAACATCATAATTTCACTCAGCGGGGCAGAACCGCTTAGAGAAAAAAACACATGGGTGCAACTTCCTATCTGCCGGGGAGCTTTGAGAGAGGACAGCTCCAACTCCGATGTCAGATGCATCAACTTCCAGGATAAACTGTTCCTTGAGGTTTGGATGGGAAAGAACTGGACCTGATGCAAAATGCTGCTTGAGGGTAGCAAAAGCCTTATCAGCCTGAGGAGACCATAAAAAGGGTTGTTTAATGGATGTCAGGGCAGTAAGAGGAGAAGCAATTTGGCTGTAGTCCTGGACAAAACATCTGTAAATATTGCCGAAGCCTAGGAAACGTTGAAGCTGTTTACGACTTGTCGGGGTCGGCCACTATTGCACTGCAAAAATCTTACTGGGGTCTGGCTTCACCTGTCCACCCTCAAAAATAAATCCAAGAAAAGTTACAGTGGGGACATGAAATTCACATTTCTCGGCTTTAATGAATAGGCTGTTCTCTAAAACTCTCTGCAGTGCTGACCGGACATGATGGTGGTGATCCCTTGGGTTCTTAGAAAAAATGAGGATGTCATCCAGATAAACAAAAACGAAGACGTTCAGGAAATCCCTCAGGACGTCATTTACAAGAGCCTGGAAGACAGCTGGAGCATTTGTTAAACTAAAAGGCATAACTAAATACTCATAATGTCCAATAGGACTCTTAAAAGCAGTTTTCCACTTGTCCCCCTCCCGAATCTGAATAAGATGATAGGCGTTTCGCAGATCAAGTTTGGTGAAAATAGTTGCTCCTTGAACTGCTTCAAAAGCTGAGGAGAGAAGGGGAAGAGAGAATTTGTTCTTGATGGTTATTTTGATGCAGGGCCTTAGAAACCCTTACTTTTTGGACACACACACAAAAAAAAAAAAACAGCTCCTAAGGGAGAGGAAGAGGGGCGGATTATGCCTGTCTTAAGGGAATCATTAATGTATTTCTCCATAGCCTCACGCTCAGCCTCAGCTAGCCGAAACAGACGACCTGAAGGGAGAGGAGTGCCAGGAAAAGGTCGATAGAGCAATCATAGGGGCAATGTGGGGGAAGTGAAAGGGCAGAGTCTTTACTGAATACACGCTGAAGGTCATGATACTCTCTAGGTACATTAGAAAGATCCGGTTCTGAAGGTGGGACGGAAAAAGAAGAGGAGCCGATGGCCAAACGAAGGGAGGAGGCATGACAGTTCTGGCTCCAAGCTTCAATATGGGAATGGAACCAGTCTATATGTGGGCTATTAGCCTTGAGACAATGGTGGCCCAGAACTATATGCACTTCCTTAGTGGGAAAAACAAAAAATGAGATAGTCTCGTGATGGTTTCCAGAAGTGAATAACTCGGGGGTCTGATGAGTGATGGAATGAAGGGCTTGGCCATCTAGAGCATTGACTTGGATAGGTTGATTTAGTTTAACAACGGGGAGATTGAATTCATGTACCAACTCTCGACTAATTAGATTCTGTTCAGATCCCAAATCAATCAAAACCCTTAAAGGAATCTGAAACTGTGATGCAATTAAAGAAGCAGGGAGAGTTAATCGTGAGTATTGATTGTTATGAATAGCGCCCGCCAGCACCCCCATTCTTACTGGCGGGCCTGATCTTTTGGGCGAACCGGGCGCTGAAAAAGAAAATGACCGGGGCCTCGCAATACAGACAGAGACCTGAACTGCGGCATCTCTGTTTCTCCTCCAAAGAGAGACTAGTTCTGCCTATCTGCATGCATTCGGGCTGCTGGTTATTTACATTAAGAGGCTTGTCGAAAACTGATGACGTCATGTTATGCGACTGACTAGGGCATCTGGGATATGAAGTACTATACTCCTTTATTCGATTTCTTCCTCTTCTCCGATTATCAATTCAAATGGATAGTTCGATCAATTCTTCTAGAGAGCTCGTTTCGTCTCGACATGCTAGTTCATCCGTTAGGCTTGCATTTAATGATTTTAGGAAAGTGCTTTTCAGGGCCGGAGAATTCCATTTAGACTCAGCCGCAAGTGTGCGGAACTCAATGGCCATGTCAGCTACCGACCTTGCGCCCTGTCTAAAAGCCAAAAGCTTTTTAGCTGCCTCCTCATTACTTGTCTTGGGGGTGAAAGTTAAATTAAATAAATCCAAAAACTCCTGAAAAGAATAATACTGAATGGAAACTTCATCAATAAGAGCCTCCGTCCATTGTAGTACCCAGTCCCTGAGTAACCCGACTATATAAGACATTTTAATGGCGTCGTCAGGAAAAGAGCATGGGGATCAGTGGAAAACCAGTGTGCATTGAAGAAGAAACCCTCTACTTTTATTCAAATCTCCAGAAAAAGGCTCAGGAGGAGGTGCGAGAATCTCCCGTCTTACTGCTCGTGACTGGACCAGAGTGGGCGGCGCTGGAGCTGGAGGAAGAGCAGAGGGAGCATGGTTAGCGGAGAGCGAGGAAAACACTGCTTGAAGTTGTTGAGCCATGAGATTTACTGTCTGTTGAATATCGGATTGCAGTTGGGACAATGATTGTAGTGTTGCCTGATGCTGCCCTAAAAGAATGCCCTGATGGGAAACAGCTGTCCGTAGTTGTGCCTCAGAGTTCTCTTGGACAGCCCGTTCTGTCATAATGTAGCGTTTCTTTAAGCTCTGAGGAGAACACAACCACAAATTCAGGACAGCATTTTAACAGATTTATTTTAGTGAAAAGAAATGAACAGGGCAAGACAGGGACCCAGGCAACGACAGCAGGAGACGGGTTCTTCTCTGGAAGTGAAGGTGACAGGGTTATGGATATCCAAGGAGAATTTAAAGATGTTCTCTTTCAGAAGGATTAATTAGGGGACTTGCAGCCAGGGTGGTAGTGGTGTAGCTGGGGAGGTAAGTCCTTCCTCTGAGATGCAGCAGTTTCTTTTCTATTCCTTCGTTCTCAAGTGATGACCCAGCTTAAGCGCTCCTACATAGGAGGATGGACAGGCAGGTGACAACAGGAGTAAGGTTCTCCAAAAGAAACCTCTCCCAAGCCAAGGTCAGATGCTGAGGAGGAAGGGAGACTCACAGTGGGAGACGAGGAACAAACCTTGAAGCTCGCTCAGAAACAGATCACAAGACTAGGAGCCTTAAAAACCCAACAAGCAAGGTCTAGGGAAAAAGACAAGAAAAAACTCAGATTAGGTTCAGCAAAAATGTATGTAAAAGCACTGCACATCACGGCCAGTTACCACCAAAATGTAGCAACGGGCTGACATCTCCCCCCTGGTCTCAGCTCCTTAAGAAGGCCAATGATTACGCCCTGATCAACAGCACCTGCCAGGGAACGCTCTAGAGCAGAGGGTGAAAAGAAACACACACACATACACTGCGCACCAACACAGAGCCCTGACAGTACAGAGATAAATGCTTCAGAAAAGTATTCAGTGCAAGATAGTTTAAGCACGACCGACCTTGTGTTTCTTTTCTGGTTGTCCAATCTCAACTTTGATAAAAACTTATCTACAAGTTTCCACTATAATATCTTGGGCAGAATTATGACTAGTGGAACATCAGCCATCACAACAACACTATCTTTTTGATATAGATAATGGATGTTATAATTTGCACGCGTTTTAACTGACCTTGAAGTGAAGAGAGGTTGGAGCTGCTGAAAAGACTTTCTAGTCTTTTTATTTTTCTTCCTTTAAATAAATCCAGTGGAAGACAATGCATAAAAAGAATAATAGTCATAAATCTTTAAGTAAAAAAAAAAACATTGCTTTTCCTAATTGTTTCACTATTCCTTGTGAACTAGTGAGTTGCTTGGCAGCGGACATCTTTATTTTTTTGAACTACTACTTGCCACTCGATTGTATGTAGTCGCACTTCATCAATAGTTTTCTTGGAGGGTTACCACCCCCCTTTTGATTTTCTTTTCTCTCCAAAAAATCCATTTATACTTTTATTTACCAACCTGTCTTATTTACGGTCCAACTATAGCCTAACTCACCAGCAGTGTCATTTAAATGTAAACCTAAATACAGATACATCTAAATACATTAGAAAATAATGGGAAAGTTAATTTCAATGGATTTATTCAAAAAGGTAAAGCCCTGTATTTTACAGAGTGGTGTGTTTCAAGCATTAATTTCTATTAGTTTAGCTGTCTTTAGCTATCTTACAGCTAATTAAAGCCCCCAAATTTTGTTTCTCAGAAAATCTGAATTCCACATACACCCTAATAAAAAAAAGTATGTTTTATACAGAAGTGCTGTGTTATGGCCTACAACACAATGGCAGCCCACTGCTCCCTATAAGGGATGGGTTAAATGCAGAGGACAAATTTCATTGTAATGTACATGTCCAATGACCAATAAAGATAATTTAATTAAAACATCATGGTAAGAACTGCCAACCTGACAGCTGTCAAGCAGATACCCACTAACACCCTCCACAAGGAATTTAAGCCACAAAGGGCAATTGCTAAGGAAGAAGAAGGCTACCCTCAAAGTTCTGTATCCATGCATATTCATTTTCTAGAAGGAAAACATACAGTAGAAAAGGTACACAACAGTTGAAGCGTTGAAAGGATGGTGAGGCAGTTTATAGAATACAATTGCTTTCAATTATTCCACTTCATTCTAACACTGATGCTAATTGGTAAAAAGTAACTATGAAAGCCTGGTTGTATGAAGTCACTGATTATGCATAAATTCTGCTTCTTTTAGCAGAACAAGACATCCAGCAGAACTAGGCTAAGTATGAGTGGAAAAAAAAAATGCAAAAACAAAAATATAAAACAGAGATTGTAAATGGCATCAATAGCTAATTGCTGCAATAGCTCCTTAAATGGGTCCTTCCAGAAAAGAGACAAACTAAACACAGAAACACTAAGCAAGTAGCATGTGCTTTTCAAAGAAAAGAAAAGTGAGTACAATAGCACCAATAATGGCACTAACACCTGTGCGACTCCATTCTTGAAAGAAACCTACATAAACAGAGGTACTGGTTTAAGGAATTCTTTGTATTGGAAAGAGAAACAAAGGGACCACCAACAGGATGCAGCAATAGCTCAATCGATGGCTTTATCCACAAAGAAGACACAACTAAACAAAGAGGCAACTAAACAAACTTAATGGCAGCAAACCCCCTTTTAATGGCTTCATCTAGAACAAAAGACAGCCAAACACAGTAGTCCTTTCACATTATGTTGTCCAATTGCATTATTAAATGTTTTTATTTTTTAAAGCCAATCATCTGGGTTATCACTCCATAATACATTTACCTTTTTCCTATTTAGTCTGGATGCATATCCTGCTATCTAGGGAAAAAAACTAACTTTAGATCTCCAACTGCATAAAATGCTGATGACCCAAATGTATTGTCATTACTGAAATCCAATTAGTTGGCTTTTTCTTCCAGTAGGCCTTTTATAAGCATTAGCTTGTAATTTTAAGTTTTACCGTGCATGAGATAAAGCTGTCAGATGTATACTGTGAAATTAATTACTCAATCAAAACCTAATGATAAAAGCTAATTAATTTATAAAAAGTTAAATTTGTTGTGCTTAAATGAGTTTTAGAGTTCTCAAAATAGCATCTAAAGGATTGAAGTTGATTTGCTGCAACACATTTTTTTCCTATGCTGTAAAGTTAAGCTTCGGAGAAATCCTTTGTAATTTCAAGGTATACAGTATAGTTAAAAAAATACCACATTTTAGCAAAAACTTATAATTTTTACATGTACCAGAGCAAGTGGTCAAACCGCTGACAGTTCAGTACAGGAGAGACATACGCCTAAATGTTTTCATTCATGTGACGTAGTTTCTTCAACCTCCGTATCTGCAGCCATGTTTGCCTTGTCTTCAACTTTCCTTTATTGGTTAACTTGAACCGCAAGCACCAAGCAGATGGGGAGACCGTGACAGTGACACACTGCTCGGGCAGCTGTGCGAGTGTGCAGACAAGAGGTAATGAATAATCAACCAGCAGACCCCAACTGCTTTATATTAATAGCTAGGTGTTCTAATTACATTTTCACAACTTGTTGGGTCTCAGCAAATGTGAGGGTGATGGATAATGAAAAAAAATCAGACTAGCTTTTGTCTTACAGCTTAAAGATTACATTTTTTTTATTGTCTCTTCATTAAATTGTCCACTACAATGGCAAAAAGCTCCTGTGTTTGTTCACAAAATCAAAACTATAAACATGGGAAATAAATAACACCACATGAAGAAGATTGCATTTTGCATTCACGACAGTGTTTCAAACTGTTTCTTTAAAATAACAACATTTTTCATATTGATCAATTTCTAAAGTAAGCCAATACAAGTACGATACAGTTTTCTCTAAATTTCATTGTTAATCAGTTGAGCATAATCATACTTGCTGCTGTTTGAAACAAAGAAATTACCTTGATTTACTTTGTCTCTGGAAAGCTCTATTTACTCCCCCCTGTGTACTTTACTTCAGCTCTTACTTCACATAAAACTAACAAGGTGTTTATTGCTGGCTCTTGTCCATGGTAGTGTGCAATAAGGTCTAGCAATTGTCAGTCCAAGTGTGTGATAATTTAAGCTTGCTGTGGAGACTCTAGTATAAGTACCTTATAAAAAAAGTTGTATTTTGGATGGTTTCTCTTTGTAAGAGGGTTGTAAGTTTTCACACAATGTGAAAGGTGATTTAGGCTTGAATAAATTAGGGAACTTCTAATGGTATGATAATATTGAGTAGAAATAGCACAGTATCAGTGTATCTGCCTGAAAAATGTTACTTCACATATTTATGCTTGATTATTGTGGTGGAAATCCTATCCATCCACCTTATTGCATATTTTGTACATTTTTGGTGTGATTTCCAATCATCAAAACTGAGTCCTACATACATAGACCAATTAACAGTCATGTTCTGGGGTTCTGTGAGAAAGCCAGAATACTATATGCATGCAGAGAACATGCATTCGTGGTCGTCGTGGTCGGTCATAGCCTAACCCCAATGCAAGGATTTTCTTTAACTTGATTTTCTTTGTTATTCTCTTTAGGCTTTGCCATTTTCAATGCATTTCTGGAGTTGTTTTTCATCCCATTGTCATTTTGAGCTTTTGTGGTTCCAGTTGTTTTGCATTCAAAATATTCAAGTATCTGTCTGCCGTTGGGAGGTTTCATACTGATCGTGCATCAATTCATAACCCCCAAGAGGGACGTTTCCCTCGTTTGTTAAAACAGCGCCCTCGGGGCTCATGCCGAGTCACTAAAATTAACCTAACCCATATACCAAGAGCCAGTTGTAATATTAGGGAATGAGCAGCCGTTAACAGAAGTGACTGTCGAGGAGTGGTTGTCTGCTGTGGGCTACTCAGTTGTCCTGACCACCAGTTGAAGAAGGGTGAGACTCTTGGATGCAGGCTCTTAGAGGTTAGGCGTGTCATTTCCCGACACCAGCTTAACCAGAATTTTCAGTAAGCCTGCTTTGTGAGATCTTTCAGGTTTAGGGAAGTCCGGACCCGTTGGATGGAGAGCTGGATTGAGCAATCCCCTTAGAAATAGGGAAGTAGGAGGGAGGGGTTAGCTCATCGGACAACGAAAATACCGACCTGGCAAGCAAGGATTTTAAAATAATTGTATTTTATTGACTCACAGTTTGTTGCATTGAAATGTGGTTAAGGGATTCTAATAACTGTTTTCTAGCAGAGTCATAATCTATCATATTTCATCTGAGTTTACCGACCCAGACAGGGATCAGAATCACAATAAGGGAAATGGTGTTTAATATAAAATCAAAAAAACTTCCTTCCTTCCATATATCCATTGCCTATACACATACGTATATCCTTGTAGCGTTGCGTGGAGGGTGGAGGGCGGCAGCTGCCAAGCATCATCTGTTTGCAATGCTACTTGATGTATGTAATTTTGTTCTTTAGTAAAAAGCATTTTTGAAATCACTATCTAAACTAAATTAGTTCATAGTGTTACTCCATACACTGAAATACACTTCTGTTTTAATATAGTTTATGTATGTTTTTTTTTTTTTTTTGTATATATTTAGCGATAATTTCTTTTATGCATTGTGCTAATAGCTACTAATATATTTAAATTAATAAAGTGTTAAATTCTAACATATGTGACTTAAAAAGAACAGTCTAGTAATGGTCACATGCATACACAAACACAGACTTCCATATGGCACCTTAAAGATAGAAAAATAAGCAACCAATGCAAATCACGCCTTGCTGATAAATGTAAAACATTTTAGCTTTATTCAAAACAGCAATGCTTTGGTATACTTTTAATCATTTCACATATAAAGGAAAAAATTTAGGTCCCAACACGTAACCTTGTTTGAGCTCTGATCCTTTTTTAGAACTGCTACTTATTACTTTTTAAACCATTAATATACCCTAATACAACATTGGCAATGCAAAACTGTGGAAATTGTGGCGTGAAAATTGATAAAAATATGTTTTTTGTGTGTATTATACAGTCGGAAGAACAAGTATTTGAAACACTGCATGTAGAAGTCTTTAAAGTTTATCAAAGGTACTCATCATAGGAACAAAATCCAGAAAATCATATTGTGTGATTATAAGTTATTAATTTGCATTTTATTGCATTACATAAGTATTTGATCACCTAACAACCAGTAAGAATCCCAGCTCTCACAGGCCTGTTGTTTCTTCTTTAAGAAGCCTTCCTGTTCTCCACTCATTACCTGTGAACTCGTGTTCAAACAGGTGCAGTTAATAAAAGACACCTGTCCCCACACTCAATCAAACAAACTCAAACTTCTCCACCATGGCCAAGACCAGAGAGCTGTGTAAGGACATCAGGGATAAAATAGTAGACCTGCACAAGGCTGGGATGGGCTACAGAAAACTAGCCAAGCAGCTTGGTGAGAAGGCAACAACTGTTGATTCAATTATAAGAAAATGGAAGAAGTTCACAATGACGGTCAATCTCCCTCGGTCTGGGGCTCCATGCAAGATCTCACCTCGTTGGGCATCAATGATCATGAGTCAGGCGAGAGATCAGTCCAGAAGTACACGGCAGGACCTAGTTAATAAAGAGGCTCCCCTGTGGTCCCAGCTCTCATGAAGAGAGCTGGGACCACAGTCTCAAAGAAGACCAATAGTAACAAACTACGCCAACGTGGATTAAAGTCCTGCAGTGCACGCAAGATCCCCCCCGCTCACGCCAGCGCATGTCCAGGCCAGTCTGAAGTTTGTCATTGACCAATTGGATGATCCAAAGGAGAAATGGGAGATATGATTTCTGGATTTTTGTTTTAGATTCAGTCACTCACAGTTGAAGAGTACCTATGATAAAAATTAAGGAATTCTATTGCTTGAAGTGGGAAAACCTGCAAAATCGGCAGTGTATATAATACTTTTTCTTGGCACTGTAACTAGAACTATGGTGTCAATAAGGATAACTGATGAAGAGATGTTTCCCTACAGTATCCATAAGATGAAAAGGAGATAGCCACCATAAAGCAAAAATTTATGGCTCTCTGTTGAGGATTTGGCTCAGTAAAGTTACTGTCTGTAAACAGCCAGATGTCCCAGCACCTAAAGTCAAAGCACTTAAAACTAAACCTGCTGGTGGCATCAGGAGACACTTTTCACTGGTGATGGCCCATTGATAGTGAATTATTGACCCAGTGGCTCCTCACATAATTAGGTTTTATGTGAATGTAGGGCTTCCAGCTGTGTGTCAGAATATGTTCCCAGGTAGTAGTAAGAATCAACATCTCTGTTGCCGGAGTCAGAGTGGTTGTTACATTATTCACCCCTCTGTGGAGTTGCTCTTACATCAGCACTACAATCAGCTGTCAATGCTTGAGAAGACTCTTGTTCAAATGTACAAAGTTACATTGTGTCTCCTGAAGCCTTCCAGCTTTAAACATTCTTAACGCATGATTCTTTTAATTTACAGTAAAAAAAACACGTTTTTACAAGCTGCAGGATTGCCAACATAAACCTTTTGTAAGACACTCAGCTCTTAAATAAGGCCATGAAAAGTTGGAGCGTTATCAGAGCACTGGAAGACAGAACAAGGGTATATGAAGGTGCTCTTGAGATCAGAGTGGCCCTTATCTCTAACAAAAAATGGGTAGGGAAAGGAAGGGCTGCAGTGGCAGCGTTGACGTGCATATGCAGGGCAATCTCAAACACACCATGCATATGGATGTTACTTTGGGGGCAGATGGAACAGAAGAAATGACATTGTCGAGCGAGTGAACACCTGTGCAGTAGGTCTCTGTCCCTGCAGTTTATGATCAAAGTGCCTTGTCTGCATTTTTGATGAATATGTGCATCGCTCTCTGACAGCACCGGGGTGTTAGACACAGCATAACAAGCAAACTTAAATGCAATCCAAGCAGATTTATGAGCTGCAAACTTTGGAATTATAAGTGACTGACTTTCTGTTAACTCCCTTTGTGAAGAGTCAGTAAGGAGCAGAAAATTTTATATTTGTCTGTAGAAAATCATAAAAAATTTGCATGTACATTTACTTTCTTTGTTCATTAAGTGATTGAGGTGCAGTCTGAGACAACTGTGAATGCAGCAGAATGTAAATGTGTCTTAAGCAGTGGTTCTGAACATGTGGTTAGCATCTCCTAAAAGACACTCAGTGGCATTGCATGAAGTCACAAGTGATCTTTCCTGTTTTTATCAGGAAAGCATTCATACTTGTGAAGTTTTTCAGATTTTGTGTGTGTTATGGGTGATGTGGGGTTTTAGTCTTACACAACATATCACACATGCTCTGGTCTCACCTGGTGATATGCATTTCTAGCAGTTTACACATAGGCCAAAACATTTACTTTTGGTCTCATCTGACCAAAGCAACATTTTCCACATTTGCTTTGTCCCCTACAAACTACAAACATGGCTTTTGTGTTTTTTTTTTTTATAACAATCTTTTTGTTCTTGCCTCTCTTGTAATACTTGCATATACCAAGAAGCCAGCGTTTTTATCAATGACATTTTGTTAACATCTGTCTGCTGGACAACTAAAAAGTCAGCAGTCTTCCATATGATTGTGTAGACCATTGCATAACATTTCTGTGTTAAAATACTTTCTCTAATCATGCTATTCTTTATTCTGATTTTATGAAAAATGTAATTTTAGGGCTTTACTGCTGAAATTCCAAACCATAATCATCAAAAATAAAAGAAGTAAACACTTATATATCACCCTTGTGTAAATTCAATATGTTATTAATTCACTAAAGTTTCAGTTTTTGAAATGAATTACTAAAATAAATTGATATTTTAAAATTTAGAAAACACACTCATTACAGCCACCATGTATGTGAATGTTTGAGCGTTTCTCAATTTATTAGGTTTTTATGCACAGATTAAACTGAATTATAATATCCTTGAAACATGATTAGACATCGTGTTTAATTTCTTATTTTTGATTGAATACAGGCTGGTGAACTGTTTTAATTTTGGGAAATAAATTTGGGAAATAAATAACCCCACATGAAGAAAATTGCATTTTGCATTCATGAAAGTGTTTCAAACTGTTTCTTTAAAATAACAAAATGTTTCATATTGATCAATTTCTAAAGTAAGCCAATACAAGTACGATACAGTTTTCTCTAAATTCCATTGTTAATCAGTTGAGCATAATCATACTTGCTGCTGTTTTAAACAAAGAAATTACCTTGATTTACTTTGTCTCTGGAAAGCTCTATTTACTCCCCCCTGTGTACTTTACTTCAGCTCTTACTTCACATAAAACTAACAAGGTGTTTATTGCTGGCTGTTGTCCATGGTAGTGTGCAGTAAGGCCTAGCAATTGTCAGTGTGTGATGATTTTAGCTTGTTGCAGAGACTCCAGTATAAGTACCTTATAAAAAAAGTTGTATTTTGGATGTTTCTCTTTATAAGAGAGTTGTAAGTTTTCACACAATGTGAAAGGTGATTTAGGCTTGAATAAATTAGGGAACTTCTAATGGTATGATAATATTGAGTAGAAATAGCACAGTATCAGTGTATCTGCCTGAATAATGTTACTTCACATATTGATGGTTGATTATTGTGGTGGAAATCCTATCCATCCACCTTATTGCATATTTTGTACATTTTTGGTGTGATTTCCAATCATCAAAACTGAGTCCTACATACATAGACCAATTAACAGTCATGTTCTGGGGCTCTGTGAGAAAGCCAGAATACCTATATGCATGCAGAGAACATGCATTCGTGGTCGTTGTGGTCGGTCTTAGCCCAACCCCAATGCAAGGGTTTTCTTTAACTTGATTTTTTTTGTTATTCTCTTTAGGCTTTGCCATTTCAATGCATTTCTGGAGTTGTTTTTCATCCCATCATCATTTTGAGCTTTTGTGATTCCAGTTGTTTTGCATTCAAAATATTCAAGTATCTGTCTGCCGTTGGGAGGTTTCATACTGATCGTGCATCAATTTGTAACCCCCAAGAGGGACGTTTCCCTCGTTTGTTAAAACAGTGCCCTTGGGGCTCATGCCAAGTCACTAAAATTAACCTAACCCATATATCAAGAGCCAGTTGTAATATTAGGGAATGAACAGCCATTAACAGAAGTGACTGTCGAGGAGTGGTTGTCTGCTGTGGGCTACTCAGTTGTCCTGACCACCAGTTGAAGAAGGGCGAGACTTTTGGATGCAGGCTGTTAGAGGTTAGTCGTGTCATTTCCCGACACCAGCTTAAACAGAACTTTCAGTTCATTACAGCCACCAGTTATGTGAATGTTTGAGCTTTTCTAAATTTATTAGGTTTCTATGCACAGATTAAACTGAATTATAATGGTCCTTGAAACATGATTAGAATTCGTGTTTAATTTCTTATTTTTGATTGAATACAGGCTGGTGAACTGTTTTATTTTTATTTTTCCAGCAATTGTACTGTTCCTACTTGATCAATAACTATTGTGAAATGCAGTCAGGAGGAGGAAATGTCAAACAAAAATGTGCAAAATTTTTGGGTATACAGAAACACATAGCAATTTAGACTAAATTGTATGGACCGGACCCGCTTATCCTTGCACAGTTCCTGGTGTCTATCTCCAGCAGTCAGGGGGCGATGGGTACATCCTGGAGAGGTCACCAGTCCATTACGAGACTAACAAGAAAATAATGGAGTAAATGCCTAAAAATGTCTTCCGGGGGAATTGTTGTAGTCTAACTAAGCTTTTAAATACAGTTGTTTTCCTAACATATTCTGTAAGCCTTCTGGGCCCAATAACAAATATGAAGGGAACAATCTTCAAAGTCAAAACCTTACATTTTGCCAATTGCCCAAACTTTTATTTCCACCATTAGTTACATCTACCATGGAGCCATGAATCAACATATCTTCAATATCTCTCTTCAATAACCGACGTCTGCTGAAACTCTAACCTCTTGTGGAAAAAACCTGTCACGTACTGCTAAGATAGATGTGGGTACAGCAAAGTCACAGATGCTTAGTAAATTTCCCTAAAGACAGTGGCAGAGCTGTCCACTCCTCCTGACTTCTATTCTTGACTCATCTGGGAGGATGATGTACATATAAAAGAGAGAGAATGAAGGGAGTAAGAAACTTATATGCATATACTCTTAGATGTACAGGGACAGTTGGCTCTAGAGGCCAAGGTTGATCATATCTTCATTTAGTGTTCAGTCTCCTTTTCTTTTTTCAAGGATGTTTTTTTTGTCACTTTGCTGGGCAGATGACAGTTCAAATATAACTTTCCTGTTGGGTTACAAAAGCATTTATCATTTCCTGCCCATGGTTGTTTTAATGAACATGCAGTCATGGTAAAAAGTAAGGACACCACATTAAATAATCTGTCGTTTAATAAGATATGTTCACATATTGTCTCATCAAAATTCCTATCTCTAGAAAAAAATGTGATTGTTTGCACTGGAAAAACAGTTTGCCCCTCTTTACTGATTAAACAAAAGATATAAACTAAAATGTGTTTTCAGGCAAAGAAAAAAAGTTAGGACACTGTATCCACAAATAGCTAAATTACCCCTTTTGGCTAAAATAAATTAAGTGAGATGCTTCTTGTAGCTATCTACCCATGTCTAACATCAGTCTGAGGAACAATTGCCTAATTTTTGACTTTCAGCTTTAAGAGGTTTCAGGGTTTCTTGCATGTACAGACCATTTTACGTCACCCCACAGCATCTCAATAAGATTGAGATCTGGGCGTTGACTCAGTCCAGGACTTTCCATTTCTCAAACTTCGGCCGATTCCTGGTGGATTTACTGGTATGTTTTGGGTCATTGTTTGGTACAGGGTCAAGTTTTGTTTCAGATTTATTTATTTATTTATTTTAAAGATGGTCTCACATATCTTAACTCAAGATGGACTTCCTTGGACAGCCAGAACTGCTGGCAGTGTTTTTGAATGTCCTTTACTTGTAGATATTTTTAACCATACAGTGGAATGATTGCTGCTACAATCTACTTTTTGTAGACCTCAAACAGCTCTTTTGATCTTACCATGGTGTTCACTCTCTCTTCAACACAACAAACTAATTGTCTGAGCTTTAAATAGGACAAAACCCCTCCACAATGTTTAGTAACAATGTTCTAATCATGCATACCTGATGTAATACACCTTTTCCATTTGAGCTATTTTAAGTAGGAAAAAATGTGGGATGTCGCCAATTTATTTCTCTAATAATGTTTGAGGTACATTTTACAAAAAAGTTATATTTTATTGTCAAATGGTGTATTAATTGAGATTTTGAGTATTTTCAAAATGGACATTTATGACATATATGTACAAAAACAGACTTTCATAGGCTGCCAAAATTATATTTTACATAACGCTATCAAATGTTTGTCATTATATGAAGAGGTCAAAAAAATATATATATATAGGAAGAATGCTATAGAATCATCAACAGCAGACAGTTGTTGATTACATTTATCTTGAGAGGCACAACATTAATGTACAACATCATTTGTTACCCCATGAAAACCTATTGATTTCCACTTCTGAGTGGCAAAGATGGCAGCAGAGTTTGAATTATAACGCAGAGATGAGAGACAATAGAATCATTTTAAGATATTGATGTGGCACTGTCATTATACAGCATTGCTTTTACTCACTATCATAATAGACTTGATACTAAATTATACACTGCCAGCTGGTTATCACTGCAGTCTATGATTTACTCACAAAGAAGCCCGTCCAAGCCTTGATTAGTCATGTTTCATTGTTGCACTTTACAGAATTTTGTCAGTGTGGTGAAGTTCATTGTCATATCATCAAGAAAAAATGAGCTACATTTTGGCTTCCCTATTCAATGCATCATTGTGGAGTTCTTAATAATGGAGATGTGAAATTACCCAAATTAGGATATCTCCTACCTTACAAAATAGTAAACAACAATGTTTTTTGTTTATTCTTTAACTTAGATGTTGTTCTCTGTAAGTTCCAATAAACTACAAAGGCTTAAAACTACCAGGCTGGAACAAAAGTCTCACTGTACACAGTGTAAAAAGTTTTACATCACCAGGCTTAGAAGGTGTCGACCAAACATTCAGAATTTTAAAGCTCGACTCGAACTTGCAGCTGCCCACACTGCTAAGCCAAATGACTTGTGCAGAAAGGTCTAATGGTCAAAAATGTCAAAGACTGAGCTATTTGACCACAATGATTGTTTGTAGGAATAAAA
The DNA here is from genome assembly GCA_036250325.1 of Characodon lateralis. Taxonomy (NCBI): domain Eukaryota; kingdom Metazoa; phylum Chordata; class Actinopteri; order Cyprinodontiformes; family Goodeidae; genus Characodon; species Characodon lateralis. The sequence goes on along the minus strand of JAHUTJ010000379.1, from coordinate 17,422 downwards.
TTGAAGTTTTTAACCCAAGACCATGGTATTAACTGTCAAGCATGGTGTTAGCAGCATCATGTGGGGTGGTTTCACCACCAGTAGTATCGGTGCACTGTACCGAATAACTAAAGGAAAACAACTCCTATTTTTATCTCCTCTTCACTTGAAATCGGCACAATTTTGGTGTTCTACAAAGAAAGTTGTTTCTTTTTTATCCAGTTTCCAACTGGATAAAAAAGGCTTAAGGGCAGAACATAGCTGGGCACATCGAGCTGTTTTATATGTGACACAATGCTCAGAGCACCTGATTGCGTCTTTATATGCATAGTGTCACTGCCACTTTCTGCACCACACTGACAGGTGTATTCCTCTTCTTAGTCCTTATTCTGGTTTACAAGCATTCTTTTCTTTTTGTTTTTCCAAAGCTACAAGGCAATTTAGCTCTGCCTCCGTGTCCAATGACGCTATGGCAAAAAGTGTAGGAAATGTAATGAGTTTGTCAACAGAAATGCAGGAAATTGGTACGCCAGACTATGAAATCTTAAACGTCCATCGACAATGCGCATGGAGTCCTAAAGGGCCCAACCATGTTCTGCCCTTTAGACAATTTTTGCCAAAATTTAACAAAACACTTGTTGACATAATTACATAATTCCTCAGAGTGAGTATGTGTATATACAGTATTTGGGTCTCCATTTAATATTACGGTCCAATGTGGATTTCAGAACATCCAGAATAAATGTAACTGTGTGTTTTTCTTTCCCCAAGCCTAAACAAACATACAAAGAAAATTATCAAGAAAAAAAATCTTATTTGGGGAAATGATATTTGTTTTGAAGGTGAACATATTTATTTAGTATTTTATTTCTGTTAAGTTTATTTTTACACACATTATCAGAATCTCAGTCAGTCAGTCATTTTCTATCTCCAGCAGTCTGCGGGCGAGAGGAGGGGTACACCCTGGACAGGTCGCCAGTCCAGCGCAGACATTAAAACTAGTTGGTAAAATTTGTAATGTAGAAAACTAAATGGTCACTTGCCTTGTGACCTGTTGCCATGTGTTGAATGTGTAAATTGTACAGAGGAGCATCTAGAAATGTAAATGAGACCATCTCTACGTAGATGCAGTATGGAAAGCACACCCTTATACTAAGCTTTATGTTGGTGAAAGCATTAACAAAGCAACTAATGTGAAAAAGCAGATGTTTTGCACGTTTTGATCAAAAGGAGAGCTGTGAACGCTCCAAAAAGCTTTGCCCCTGAGGCATGACTACAGGCAAGATTTTAGAAATGCTTAAAATCCAATTTTTTTCTAAATGAATCTGTAATGACAAATGATATAAATATTGCAGAATCCATTCTTATTCTATTTAATTTCTTCAACACGCAGCGGGTTGTTTAAAAACTTTCAGACACTGAAGTTTTCCAGTTTCTTTTTAAAAAATCACTTATGAACTTATTTTTTTCATCTCTGTGCACACTGTTCTTTAGATGAAATATTATTTTAAAACATTGATATATATTATATGATTTTTCTTTATTTTTATTGATCTTGTCTTTTTGGCTTCATACCAGCTATTCTCGCAGAGTCTTAGGCTTTTGGTTTTAAAAGAATAGGCACTGGTTACTACTTCTTGTATTTTTGTAAAGGATAGAAACAAATCCAAAAAAATGGCCACATGGTCTTTACTCATTAATCCAAATTTCAGTAATACCTATGTAGTTCCAATAGGTAGCAATAACTTTAATTACTTCAAATTTCAGAAGAAGAAGATCCTGAGCATGGCTAAAGCAGTGCTGGGCTAAACACATCTAAGATGTGTTTCCCATCCAGCTAAATTAATAGTTAAATTATCTCTTCAGTATATTATCAAGCTTTCCAGAGGCCTCCTTATGAACCATTAATTTGATTCAGGTGTGTTGAACCAGGGGAATCAATCCAATAAAACTTTTATTCATAGAGTACTTTAAAATACCACAGAAAAAAATGCTGAATCAAAATAAAAGACAATTTAAACCATGAATAAATAAATAAAATACAAGAAAACAGCACACGAAAATTTATTAGGTTTTTATGCACAGATTAAACTGAAGTATAATGGTCCTTGAAACATGGTTAGACATCGTGTTTAAATTCTTATTTTTGATTGAATACAGGCTAGTGAACTGTTTTAATTTTATTTTTCCAGCAATTGTACTGTTCCTACTTGATCAATAACTATTGTGAAATGCAGTAAGGAGTAGGAAATGTCAAACAAAAATGTGCTCAATTTTTGGGTATACAGAAACACATGGCAATTTAGACTAAATTGTACGGACCTGCTTATCCTTGCACAGTTCCTGGTGACTATCTCCAGCAGTCAGTAGGCGATAGGATGGGTACATCCTGGAGAGGTCACCAGTCCATTACGAGACTAACAAGAAAATAATGGAGTAAAGGCCTAAAAATGTCTTCCGGGGCAATTGTTGTAGTCTAACTTCTTGTATTTTTCTAAAGGATATTATAAACAAATCCAAAAAATTGGCCACATGGTCTTTAGTCTTTAATCCAAATTTCAGTAATACCTATGTAGTTCCAATAGGTAGCAATAACTTTAATTACTTCAAATTTCAGAAGAAGAAGATCCTGAGAATGGCTAAAGCAGTGCTGGGCTAAACACATCTAAGATGTGTTTCCCGTCCAGCTAAATTAATAGTTAAATTATCTCCTCAGTATATTATCAAGCTATCATCAAGCACACAAAAACATAGTTAGACATAAAATTAGAATTTTAATAATTTAATTTAATTTTAAAACCCCTAGAGTTAAAATAAAAAAAAACAAAATGGAATAGAATAAAATAAGCTCTTTGCTAAGCCAAGGGAAATAGATGGGTTTTAAGAAGAGTTTTAAAAGCAGACAAGCAGCCCAGACGTGACTCTGAAAACCACCACTTCAGTATTGTTTTCATTAAATAGCCAAAGGTTAAGAGCTTTCCAGGCACCTGAGAAGCAGATTGATGGAGTATGCATTTGACTTTTTAAGAGGGACATAAATCTGACTGTCATCTGCATAGCAATGAAATGAAATACCATGTTTTCTTATTATGGAACCAAGTGGGAGAAAGAGTGGAAGATAAGGAAGAAAATAAGAGGTCCTACAACCGAGCCTTGTGGGACCCCACAAAAAAGTGGAGCACAGAATTCAGGATTTGTTAAACATGACCTGAACCACTTCAGAACAATGCCCCTGATTCCCACCCACTGCTCTAAACAAGATAGCAGTCTATCATGGTCCAATGTGTTAAATGCAGCTGTTTTATCTAAAAGCACAAGGATGAAACTGTCCCCAGAATCAATAGCTTAAAAGATATCGATGCACTGCTGTGAAGAGTTTTAAAACCAGACTAAAAACCTCAAAAATTATATGCTCCTCAAGAAAGAAAGATAAATGACTGTGTATCTATCTTTTCAAGGGCTTCGGAAAATAAGAAAGTATAGAAATGGGCCTAAAATTTGTAAAATTTGTGGAATCCAGTCTAGTGTTTTAAGTAGAGGTTGTACCATTGCATGTTTGTGATGATTATGGACCACACCAGAGTCAGACTACTGTTAATAAATTCAAGTGCAAGTGGTCCTAGAGTAGGGAAAGCTCTTCGAAGAGAGGATCTCCAGGAGAACCTGATGGGGTCAGATGACAAAATGTCCTCAAGAAAGACAGGTTCAAACCTGACTGCACAAGCAGGAACTCATTCTGAAGGATCACAGGCATGAGGAAAATTAAGGAAATTAAGGTCCATATGGTTCTGACCTTTTCAATAAAAACATCTTCGAACATTTTCACAGAGAACAGAGGAGGCCTCCATATAAACATTTTTGGAGGATTAACGACAGAGTCAGTTGTTCTGAATTAAAACCCCCAATCTGTACTCATACTCGTACTTGTCGTCTTCTGCTTCATCTGGGACTGGGTCTCGGGGGCAGCAGACTCAGCAGAGTCACCCAGACGTCCCTCTCCCCAGACGCCTCCTCCACCTCCTCCGGGGGGAGCCCAAGGCATTTCCATGCCAGCCAAGAGACATAGTCCCTCCACCGTGTCCTGGGCCATCCCCTGGGCCTCCTCCCGGTGGGACGTGCCTGGAACACCTTCCGAGGAAGCCGTCCAGGAGGCATCCGGTATAGAAGCCCGAGCCACCTCAACTGGCTCCTCTCGATGTGGAGGAGTGCCCACCACCCTACGGAAGAAGCTCATTTCGGACGCTTCTATCCGGGATCTTGTTCTTTTGGTCATGACCCAAAGTTCATGGCCATAGGTGAGCGTAGGAACGTAGACCGGCCGGTAAATCAAGTACTTCGTTTTTCGGCTCAGCTCTCTCTTCACCACAACGGACCGGCACAGCACCCCCATTACTGCGGCAGCCGCACCGATTCATCTGTCGATCTCCTGCTCCATTCTTCCCCCACTCGTGACCAAGACCCCAATTTACTTGAACTCCTCCACTTGAAGCAGGAACTCCGCTCCAAACTGAAGAGGACAGGCCGCCCTTTTCCAGTCGAGAACCATGGCCTCGGACTTGCAGGAGCTGATCCTCATCCCAGCCGCTTCACACTCGGCTGTGAACTGCCCCAGCACATGCTGTAGGTCTTGGCTAGGGGGGGCCAACAGGACCACATCATCTGCAAAAAGAAGAGACGAAATCCACTGGTCCCCAAACCAGAACCCCTCCGGCCCTTGGCTGCGCCTAGAAATCCTGTCTATAAAAGTTATGAACTGGACCAGTGACAAAGCGCAGCCCTGCCGGAGTCCAACATGCACCGGGAACAGGTCCGACTTAGTGAGAAACAAACTCCTGCTCCGCTTGTACAGAGACTGGATGGCTCCTAATAAAGGGCCCCTGATTCCATGCTCCTGGAGCACCCCCCATAGGGCATCACGAGGGACACAGTCGAACGCTTTCTCCAGGTCAACAAAACACATGTGGACCGGTTGGGCAAACTCCCATGAACCCTCGAGTACCCTGTAGAGGGTATAGAGCTGGCCCAGTGTTCCACGGCTGGGACAAAAACCACATTGCTCGTCCTGAAGCTGAGGTTTGACTATCGGCTGGACTCTCCTCTCCAATACCCTGGCGTAGGCCTTACCAGGGAGGTGTGATCCCCCTGTAGTTGGAACACACCCTCTGGTCAACCTTCTTATGAAGGGGGACCACCACCCCAGCCTGCCAGTCCAGAGGCACTGTCCCCGACCGCCACACAATGTTGAAGAGGCGTGTCAACCATGACAGTCCCAAAACATCCAGAGACTTGAGGTACTCAGGGTGGATCTCAACCACCCCCGCAGCCTTGCCACCGCGGAGCTTTTTATCCACCTCGGTGACTTCAGCCTGGGTGATGAAAGAGTCCAACCCCAAGTACCCAGCCTCTGTTTCAACCAGGGAATGCATGATGGCAGGATTGAGAAGATCCTCGAAGTACTCCTTCCACCGCCCGATAATGTCCCCAGTCGAGGTCACCCCCATTGTAAACAGTGTTAGTGAAGCACTGCTTCCCCCTCCTGAGGCGCCGGACGGTTTTGCCAGAACCGCTTTGAGGCCAACCAGTAGTCCTTATCCATGGCCTCACCGAACTCCTCCCAGGCCCGAGTTTTTGCCTCTGCCACCACCCGGGCCGCAGCACGCTTGGCCTCACGGTACCCGTCAGCCGCCTCAGGAGTCCCACATGCCAACCCTTACTGCCGGTGTCCACCACAGAGTTTGGGGATTGCTGCCGCGACATGCACTGCAGACCTTACGGCCGCAGCTACAGGCAGCAGCATCGACAATAGATGCGGAGAACATGGTCAACTCGGACTCTATGTCTCTAGCATCCCCCGGAATCTGGTCAAAGCTCTCCCGGAGGTGGTAGTTGAATACGTGCCTGGCTCCCAGCAGACCCTCACTATGTGCTTGGGCCTGCCAAGTCTGTCCAGATTTCTCCTCCTTCAGCGGATCCAACTCAGCACTAGGTGGTGATCAGTGGACAGCTCAGCCCCTCTCTTCACCCAAGTGTCCAAAACATGCGACCAAAGGTCTGATGATAAGACAACAAAGTTGATTGTTGACCTCCTGCCTAGGCTGTCCTGGTGTCAAGTGCACTGATGTACACTCTTATGTTTGAACATGGTGTTCATTATGGACAATCCGTGACTAGCACAGAAGTCCAGTAACAAAACACCACTCAGATTCAGATCAAGGAGGCCATTTCTCCTGATCACGCCTCTCCAAGTGTCACTATTGTTTCCCACGTAGGCGGTGAAGTCCCCCAGCAGAATAATGGAGGGGCACTATCCAGCACTCCTGACAGGGACGCCAAGAAGGCCGGGTACCCCGCACTACAGCTCGGCCTGTAGGCCGAAACGAAAGTCAGAGACCTGTCCCCAACCCGAAGGCGCAGGGATGCGCCCCTCTCATCCACCGGGTAAACCCCAACATGAGACGGTTGAGCTGGGGGACAACAAGCAAACCAACCCCAGCCCGCCGCCTCTCCCTGTGGGCCACTTCAGAGTAGAAGAGAGTGCAGCCCCTCTCGAGGAGATGGGTTCCAGATCCCATGCCCAACTATTTCTAGTCGATATCTCTCGACCTCCCGCGCAAGTTCAGCCTCTATCCCCCCCAGCGAGGTGACATTCCACGTCCCTAGAGCCAGCCTAAGCATCCGGGGATCGGGCCGCCGAGGTCTCCACCTTCGTCCGCCGCCCAAACATCTTTGCACTGGTCCCTCACGGTTCCCCATGCAGGTGTTGGGCCCATTGGGGGATGGCCTCGCGTCTCTCGTTCGGGCTTGGCCCGGTTGGATCCCGCGAGGAGCAACCCAGCCACCAGGAGCTCTCCGATGAGTACGGACCCCAGGCCTGACTCCAGGGTGGGACCCCGGCTCAGCCGTACCGGGCGACTTCACGTGCCTCAATTTAATAGTCGTCATGAGGGTTTCTTGAACCGCTCTTTGTCTGACCCGTCACCTAGAGCCTGTTTGCCATGGGAGACCCTACCAGGGGCATTTAAGCCCCAGACAACATAGCCTCTAGGATCATTCGAGCACTCAAACCCCTCCACCACATTAAGGTGGCGGTTCAAGGAGGGGCCTCCAATCTGTTCATCTTCAAATTGCACTCAGATCTGTAGCACTCACACCTGACAATGTGGGTCTTATTATTCAGCCAGGGCTCAGATTTAAATTTAGGCTGTCCGTTCTGATCACAGATCTCTAGGTTAGAAACTCTACTCCATGCCTCATATTACTTTGGTTTTCCTCTAATTTTCTCTCTTTGTATACAAAAACAATTTTGGTGTAGTTTCTCTTTAACAAGTCTTTTAAACATCTCTAAAGACCTGTTACAGCCAGCAAATATTTGTTTAAAGTAGCAAGTGGCTCGTTTAAATGCAAACTTACACAGAAGGGCAACAATACCTTAACTAAACTTGAAATAAAGTATGTCCCTAAGATCTAGCATAAAAAAAAAAAACTAGTCACCAGCAGGTATTGCCTGCCTTTAAAGAACAAGTCAAAGTAATCCATTCATTTAGACTCTGCACAGTTGACACAGTTTTTTACGTCTTCTATCACATGCCTAAACAATATCCACTTAATTTTTGCTAAGGTTGTTTTGATTATGTACCATGACGATGCTATTGAACATTTTCAAAACAATCAGGCACCTTTATCTCTAAGAAAAGTGTAAGAGCTGAAAACTCCTGTTAATGACAGCGTTGGGCTTGAATGATTATAGTCTTTATCAAGTCTGAATACATTGAAATGACAGTCATTTCTTCTCTTCAGTCATTCAGCAGATTAAATGATTTCTTCTGCGTTAATTATTAAAAAAACGAATAAGCTAGAGCTGCACTTATTTAAGAAGAAGCAGAAAGTAATTTTAAAAGAAAGAAGAAGAAAAAATTTGCTTTCATTTCATATCCATTTTGTTTTTGAAATATAAAAAACCATTAAACTGAAATAACTCTATCACTAGAATAAAACAGTAGGGAGAGCATGAGAGCATTTATGTACATGATAATTTTTCATCCCAGTCTGCTCATTGAATTTGGAGATATCTGAGTGAAAAGCAAACAGTTTTGAAGAATTACTGAACAACTTTCTGCCTGATAGGAAGGAACTGGTTTCGGCTTCCTGTTTGTTCAGGTGAATCCACAGATCTTGTGGATTAGCCATATTTGCCAGTGGAAACAAATCACGGATATGTCGAAATTCCTTTTTCATAGGAGGATTTACTTTTGAATAGCTTTTTGAGAGCATGGTTAGGAAGACGGGAATATCATGACAACAAACCTAGAACTCTGCATTTGGTTTTGTTTGGCTCCATTTTTTGAGTAGGCGCAAGGTATTTTGTTTGTACAACAGATAATTTTTTTTTTAAACTGGCATTTTTCCAATGTATTTAGTGGATCAGCAGCGTGAATTCTAAGCAGGACTAAGAGTGATTTCTTATATACTGCTTTACAAAAGTTGTTAATGTCTAATTTGTAGAGAAAGCAGAATAAACATCAAAACAGATAAAATCTTAAACATTTGGAAAATTCTGTGATTGTAATATCCAAATAGCAAATACAACAGCAGAATTCTTTCTACCAAAATAATTAAAGTTCAAAAGTGTTTGCCTTTGATTGCCTGATATCAGACAGAATTGTCAACTTGTTAGTCAACCCAGTGGAGTGGTTGGAATCAAAGGTCTGGACCCAGGCGATGCCTTGGAATCTATCTTTGAAGATCAAGGAATGAACTTCAAATAGAATTGCAGTAGCATTATAGAAAAAAATCAAACCAAGTTGATTTGCTGTGATTAGAGGTGTATTTGGCCAAATCTTTGCAAAACAGACTGATGTGTCTGAGACGTCCCACAAACACGAGTCCTCTGAGCCTTGAAGGAAGTCTGAGCTACACTAGGTGTCTCAGCTGTGCAAATAATCAATCACCAGCAGTGGCAAGTGGATTACAATGCACTGTGTTCATGTGCTTCTGAGTATCAGAGAATAGATATTCGCCAGACATCCTGAAAGTGAGTAAGTGGCGCAAGAGAAGAAAGACCACTGCAGTCTTCTGCAGGAAGGTCTCCATCAAAACCATGGATAAAGTATTGCTACTTTACTGCACAGCTGTCCAGAGGGAAGTTATGTTTCATTGTTACTGACACTGGACAGCAGACTCCCATTTTGAGAAAATATCCCAAAGGGGAACAGGTCAACCTCTGATGAAGCCAAACCTTTGATGTCACTTTGAAAAATGTGCTGTGTGGAAGTGGAAGGTTTTGGATTGGTACAATGCTTGAAATGGACATAAAATTGACAGCTGAAGCAATAGCATGCAATGTGCTTTTCTTTTCTTCTTTTAAACATATAGCCAAACTTAATTTGACACTGCTTTTCTCACAGATTAAATAATAACCTGATATAAAACATTATGCACTTCTATTAAAATACAAGTTATTTATTCAGACTGCAGGTATAAACAGCACCAATAGTTTCCCTACATTTTTGGACTTTCACATAAAAGTCTACTCACACAATTGTATGCCACAGTCCAAAACTTTTGCCAATATTATTTCAGTTATTATTTAGCTTGGAATAACTGGCTGTGTTTATGGGAATTGCATACAATTTGCCACAATTGTGCATTTTGGGAAGATTACATTTTTTTTTTATCATGTTTTAAAATATTTCTGGTCTGGGCTCCATCCTTTTCTGTGCCACTGACTCCCACTCAAACAGATTTTTAAAATACACTACTATTCCAATTTCAACTATACTAATACTTCACGTTTTATTGTTTTCTACTGGGTTGTGGTTTGCATAGAAAAACAAAATAAATCCAGGTTTGGATAACTACCCCCCCAAACCTCCTCCCTCAATCCCACCAAAAACTCCAACTTCCAAATGTGAAAAGAAAACATATTTTTATATCCATGGTGGAAACTGAAGTTAATAATGACAATTGTCCAATTAACACAAATAATTGTGGAGTAAGGTTGGTTATTTTTGTGACATAGTGTTGTTATCTACAAATCTAGGAATCCTCTAAATCATTCATAATAATTCTAAATGTAAATGATCAATATTCATGATCAAAAACTTTGAATGTGAATGCAGTGTCTCATCAAATAACATAATTTGCAAGCTCCAAATTACAGGCTGATGAATGGATGCAGAAAATAATTAAGTGAAATTCTGCTATTTTTAATATTTGTGGAACTTAGAAGAGTTTCTCTCATCTCTGAAGGAAACATGGGATATCTATATCTATTTTTCTATAGGGTTAATTCCAATCAGTGCGCATCTTAACCCCAAGCCTATGTTTGATTGGTTTACCAACTTCCACCTGAAGTTGGTAAGATAGGTTCTGGACCGAGGGTTGATCCTCTAGGTTCCAGAGTTTGGCTGTTCTGTTTGTCAGCATTGTAGATTTAATCTATTTTATGTGAAGCTTGTATAAAATTGCAGCTGACATAACATTGTTCTCTACACACATCCCAGAGACATGCTCACGGAAATATTTTTCTAAAAGAACTCAAACATAAATAAAATTAGTAGTACACACATTTAATAGTGAAACTGCAATTTTGTACTGTATTCTTTGTAGGCAAATTTAGCCTGAATATCACTGTAATACCTTAACACATCTATCCATGGTCATTAGTAGTCTAATGACCATGGTCATTAGAGCTGAACATGTAATGTAATGAATGTAATAAAGGCCAATTAGTTTTTGTTTGTTTTAAACAATACAGGGACATGGGTCTCAGCAACGCATCCTGACTGGAGCAGATGGACAGCAGCCATCTATTTAATCTCTTTTTATTGTCTGCAAGTTAGCAAGTTACCTCTGTCACGTTTCACTGTCAGCTGCACTCTTCTTCTTCTGGTCTTTATTTTATTTTACACCGCAGAAAAATACTGAGGTCCAGACCTCGGTGTCCTCAATGGTAGCTACGGCCATGTTTGTGGCAATACTTGACAGTCAGCTGTGCTGAGAAAAGGTGCCAGAACCACATATCCAAGGAGACCCCGGTTGGTTCCGTGGGAGCTAATACAGCAACAAGATGGACCTTAAGTGGGGCACTCCATTGCTTCTACCATTCTGTGCTGACTAGTCATAAAGGTGGTTTCTTTGCTATTTTCCGGTCTTACAGAGGGAGGTATTATAATTATATAAGATTCTATAATTATATAAGAATCAAGCCATGAAATCCATTTTCTTTTGGCTTCTGAGGACATAATAAACTCTTAGTAACTTTCAATCAGTTCAGTTATAAAGTACTGAGTTATAATTAGGTGTTAAGTAGTTACTTTGTTGATAAATGTACAGGTTTTTTAAAATTTTTATGATATAATTGAAATGTTGATTGTTGCACTGAGTTTAAATTAATTAATGATCCTGAGAAATCTAAAGAACTGTATGTGCTGTTTGTGCTTCTTGTATTGTGTAATAGAAGAAGCTTCCTAAAAGAAAGTATGCATTATTTAGAAAAATTTGAAAAGTAGTCTAAGTGATTTATTAACATTAATGCATTTTATGTACCTGAACTTCACTACATACTTGTTTTAAAGGACATCTAAAATCAATTTAAATAGTTTGTCTGATCTATTCAGTTTGGTATTATAAAGTGCTGCATATAGAAGGATTGAAAGTGAAAAAATTCCTTGTGTGTTTTTGTGGTGCTTTCTGTCACCATTCGATGGTGTCTTTCAGCAGAGGAACATCTAAACATCAGGTAGTCCTCTCTTGGCATTTTTTCACCATCATTCAATGACACTAGTTTCACGGAGATCCTGGCCAGCAGAGCTGCGGCTCTCTATAGGCTTATACTGCTGGACACGGCGTAGAGGGAAATGAACTGGCATGCTTTTAAAGCTCCTATAGCGGGGACTACACACACCCTTGCCTTCAAGCCACCTGGCAAATGTGCGTTCCCTAGTGAACAAGATGGACAAACTGCTTCTCCTCATCTGTAAAAACCTGCACCTCCGTGGGTCTGCTGCCCTCTGCTTTACCGAAAACGGGCTGAGAGAGAACACCCTAGACTGCGCACTTCTGTTACCGGGTTTTCAGCTGTTTAGAGCAGACCACAAAGCGGTCCGAGAAGAAGTGAGGAGGTGGAATTTGCTTTTATGTAAACGAACGTTGTTGCAGAGATATCAAAATCTTGAAGGAGACATGTAGTCCTAACCTGGAATCATTTCTCATTAACTGTAAACCGTTTTATTTACTCAGGGAGTTCATTTGTAATGGTTGGTGCTTACATACCACCACAAGGCAAATTCTTGCCACACGGTTACTGGTCTGATCCAGGACAGCAATGAGTCTGCATACAGACAGGAGGTGGATCAGCTGGTACACTGGTGTGGTCAGAACCACCTGGAACCTAACCCACTCGAGACTGTGGTTATGATGGTGGACTTTCAGAGAACACCACCCCCAAATACCACCCTCAACAACCTCAACAACACTGTATCTACTGTGGACCACTTCTGGTTCCTAGGAACCACCATTTCTCGGAAGCTGAGATAGTCCTCAGACATAGACAATGTTCAGAAGAAGGCCCAGCAGAGACTGCATATCCTCAGGCAACTCAAGAAGTACAATCTTCCACAGGAGCTGCTGGTCATCTTCTACACTGCCATAATTCAGTCTGTCTTGTTTTCGTTCATCTCAGTGTGGTTTGGCTCATCCACACAACTGGAGAGGTCCAGACTGCAACAAACAATCAGGTCTGCTGAGAGAATCATCAGTGCTGACCTTCCCTCTATCCAGGACTTATACAGGTCTAGGGTCAGTAAATGGGCAGGTAAATCTCTGCAGACACCACTCACCCTGTCCAAAAACGGTTTAGGCTCTCTAGGTCGGTGCTACAGAGCGCTATCTGCTAAAACCAGCTGCCACAGAGACAGTTTCTTCCCCCAGACTGTTTCCCTGATGAACACCTGACAGACAGAGTTCCAGAATAACACCATGCATACTACAACTTCCATTGTAAAGTCAATTGTGTATAAATGTATTTTAAATGTACATTTAAAAAGATAATTTCTATTTCCATTATATATATATGAAAATCTTCACCGAGAGCAAAGTGTACCAGAGTCAAATTCCTTGTAAAGCTGATTCTGATTCTCTAGGATAACCTCAAATCCCTTAAGTGAGCCCATAAGTGAGCGTTTATGCCCAATGATAGCAAAGCAAAGAAGGCCTCACATATTACTGCCTAAGATTCTTATGTCAGTTTGGCTTTGTGATTAAGGGCAGCCTGCAGCCACATATGTTTAGGTGAAATGTAAATTGTCTTTCCATCTTCTGGTTATGTGAGCAAAAATGGCTTATTCCTACCGCACATATTAACCCAGTGTCATGGCTCTTTATCTTTTTAAAGAACTGCTGTCTTTTGTCTATCCTGTAAGGAACATAGGACAAGCAACACGTGTGAGGCTGTGCCAAATTGTCCATACCTCTGATACTATAAAGAAAAAGTTCTCTTGAAATAAGTGACAGCCTTGGAGAGACGTGTCGCTGTTTTTGAAAGGGAAAATACAGACCAAGAGAGAGACTTTGTGCTCACATGAATTAACTTTTAATAAGGAAAATTAAATCTCAGTCCAATAATGGAATACTTTCTTATCAAAAGTTTAAATAAACAGACAGCATGGGCAATGCGATGAAGTCTAAAATTAGTTTTACCACTGATGCATGCAGCTAATGAGTTTTCATTGACTCTTTGCTACAAGTCCTAACAGACATAAATGCTCCATTTAGAGATATTTCTCACACTTGAAAGTGCGAGAAATAACTCTGGGATAAGGAGGATGTAGGGTAACATACAAAGGACTGTGGTGCTTGTCTTTGCGGTGGAACATGGTGCAGAAATTTATGCATGAAAGGCATAGCCGAAATGTTTTCCTATTTGTTATTAGGACTAAGTCACGGTGCTGGCTGACTGATTGAGATTATCGGAGAAGGCAGAGATGCTGCTTACAGGTGAAATTGTGAGAGATGTTGATTGATGTAGTGGAACAGTGGATATATACATGATATAGTAGATAAAATGATAAAATTAGTTGATAACCAAGCGAGCTCTCTTTAATAAATCCTAAATAAAGAAAATATAAACAAGAACTAGGTGCAGAAAAAATAATTATACAGGGTTAAATATAAATATACACCTCCACTAATGCCTTTAGCAAGTTGCAACTTGACCTCCACAATTAATTCTGGTGAGGTTTTAATCAATCTCCCTTGCAGGTTTAGTAGAGTTCACTGGAATTAGGTTGATTCCTGACACAGACTGCTACATGCTTGCTCCCTGTCACTGTGCTTCTCCTGGACCTTTGCAAAGTTGTAACACATCCTCATAACTGGTACTACTGTCGCAACTGATCATTTTGAAATTAACAGGTGTTTCAGGGTGGCTCATAAAGTCTTTCCAAACTTGTGTAAATCTACAATTATTCTTTATAGATCTCCAACGAGATCCTCAAACTCTAGTGTGAGTCAGTCTGGCTAGGGCTGTCACAAAAAACTATTGGCAAAAAGGTACTAACTGCTTCTGAGAGACATAATTGAGGAAAACCTTCTAACCCACTAAGTCAAAGATTTTGGTGAAAGTATATTTATATTCCCACCTTCTGTGGGAGTAATCTGTTGTGTAATCATTCCCCCTTGGACAAAACAATAGTTTAAATAAATCATTAACGCTAAAACTAATATCTCATTCAATCCCATGAGGGGTAAGCATTACCTTCTGATTGGAAGTGCTGTTGAAATGCTTCCTTTCCTAACTTTTAGATAAACTTCAGGGTTTAGATAAAATATTACTTGTAATTTCTTTCAAGCTTTTGAGTTGGTGTCTAGCCTGAATATTTCACACCTTCACCTCCCTCTTGGTCACTGCTCCACTTGAGATTTGCATCGATCCCACGGCGCTCAATCAATAAAAATTAGAAAAGCATTTAATGACTTTGTGAACTGCTAACCCTAAATGTTACATAATTGTGCAGGGGGGAGTTTTTTTCTGGTTAAGTAGATGGGGCTAAGCATAATGTAGTGGCTTCAAGTGTTTGCTGCTGATTTTTAAGTAGTCTTTCAGAATGAGATGAGAGGCAGCAGGGGGTGGGTATTTATTTCTGCTGAGGATCCTGCTGCTGAGCAATGTACCCATTAAATGATGTTTTACTGTCAAACATTATACATGAAAGAAGTTTTCTTCTTTTTATAAGATGCATTTTTCTTTGTTTTGTAATACTTTAGCCTTTAATGAAATTCTACTTGTCTAGTATGTGGAGGATTTTACAGCTGCTACATTGCATTTTTAAAGTTTGTGTAACATCATAGTTACATGTATAGCATATTGTAACAACACAAAGAGGTTAATGATTGCGAAGTGGAAGAAATGGGATAAATGGTTTTGTATTTTTCTTTTTCAAATTCAAAATCTAAACATTGTGGCATGCATTAATGTTCAACTCGCCTGAATAAGCTATTTGTAGAACCACCTTTCACTATAAGAGGTTCAAGACTACATGAAATGCCTGGATTGAAATTTCTAATTAAAATAGCTTAGGTTCAGCCCGATTGGATGGAGAGATTCTTTGAAATTAACTGTTTACGTCTTGACACAGATTCTCAATTGCATTTAGGTTTGAAATTTGACTAGGTCATTCCAAAACGTGGATATGCTTTGATCTAAGACGTATTGTTATGGTTGCTGTTCTGCTGGAAGAAAAACGTCCACCTCGCACTCAAGTCTTTTGCAGCCTTTGACAGGCTTTCTTCTTGTATAGCCCTTTATATATCTCCTTATATAATCACATTGGCTGAGACCAGTCTATTTGTCCCTGGTGAAGAAATGCATCCCCACTGCATGATGAGGCCAGCACCATGTTTCACTGTGAGGACGGTGTGGTTTTTTAGTCTTCATGACCTTTGTTCATTGATGTTCTCTTGCAAACTTCCGAGGACTTTACAAAATAGATGATGAAATTACATAAATATGGGGAGAGGGTTTAATAATTTGGTCACTTCTGAAGCCCCTTGGTTGGAGATTATTTATTTAGGAGTATCAGAGTGAAGGGAGCTGATTACTTATTTGTTAAAAAATAGTATATTAATGATCATCAATTATGCACTACTATGTGTTGTTCTATCACATCCAATCCTAATAAAATACATTCCAGTATGTGTTTGTAAAGGGAAAAATTTAAGGGGTATGGTTTCTTTTGCACTATGACTTTTATCTTTATTTAACAGGTAGGTTTGCTTGCAGACTTTTGTAACATTAATGGAACAGGGCATCCATGCTGGTTTAATACCTGAAGCGAACACCATGCTTGCACACAAGTCTTGCGCCAGGGGGTCTCAAAAATAGGCTGCCCACAGCGAATGCCTTGCAAATGTATGATAATTTCCCTGCCTGATCAATAAAGACATTGGCAGAGCGTTTTGCATAAAACATATTAGGCTATGAGCAATGGCCTGTGCTAAAACTGGGCTTTTAAAGTGATATTTCACTTTGTTAGTGCATTTTCAATCTGTAGCATGAGTGCCTCCCTTATATACACTATGTTAATGAACAGTCAACCCCTGGCAAATTCAACTGTGAAAATCCATAGTCATTAATGTCTGGGCTCTTCTCATCAGAATTTACAATCAGGCCAAATTAGTTCATTTAACAAAAATCTATACAGTAACATTATCATCATCTGCACTGTGGTGGTTCAGATTGGAACAAGGAGGTGTGTTCAAGATGCACCACATGTCCAGAAAAACTGTATCATTACTAATAATGACCATTTCAACAGTATTGCACAAACGGGCTTGACTTCCAACCTACCACTTCATATGTTAACACATATTTGAGAGCCTGTTGGGGAGATTCAGATTTTTCTAAATGAGCGGTTTAAAGCCACTGACACTCAAGATCAGAGGGTGGAGTTAATGTTTATATGCAACCTCGTGTTTGTAAATGGTTCTACTTTGTTTCGCAACTCTAGTGGACTTCATTTCTGGTATTTTCTGCAAAGTAGGCAGTCAGGAAGTGGTATAGAGAGTGGGGGTAGACATGCAACATATTTTTTGCAATACTTTGATGATTGCAGCACATTATATATATATATATATATATACATACACTGCTATATAAAAATAAAGGGAACCCTTAAACAACACAATATAACTCCAAGTAAATCAAACTTCTGTGAAATCAAACTGTCCACTTAGGAAGCAACACTGATTGACAATCAATTTCACATGCTGTTGTGCAAATGGAATAGACAACAGGCGCAAATCTTTAGCGATTAGCAAGACACTCAATAAAGGAGCGGTTCTGCAGGTGGGGACCACAGACCACTTCTCAGTACCTATGCTTCCTAGCTGATGTTTTGGTTACTTTTGAATGTTGGTGGTGCTTTCACACTTGTGGTAGCATGAG
>JAHUTJ010000378.1:0-36790 GCA_036250325.1 Characodon lateralis | reverse complement strand
ACCTGAAATATTTCAGTTAGTGTGCAATGAATCTAAAATATATGAATGTTAAATTTTCATCATGACATTATGGAAAATAATGAACTTTATCACAATATGCTAATATTTTGAGAAGGACCTGTAATGTCTATTTAAATCTTATTTATCAGGTGGATGCGTTTTAACAGATGCTGAATAGTTTTGCAGAGGTTAGTCAACATGTTCTGCAGGGATTTATGCTTGGATTAATAATCTTCCTGCTTCCAAAAGGCAGTATTATTTGGCAGCATGGCATAAATGTTTATTGGTATATAAATTACATTCAAATATAGATATCTACGAGGTCAACTGGTGCCAATCAGTCACATTGTGAAAATGCTGCATTGCTATAAAGCCCTGAATAAATTGAATCTCTGGGTTTATTTTTTCCTTGTTATTCCTCCAAAGTCCAACTCATTCAGGGATAAGAAAGCTTTGTGCCTTCATTTAGACTAATTTCAGACAAAATAGACACAGCATTATATTTGAAATCTAAACAAAATCTTAAGTAAATCAGCATGTAAGTACTGACGGCCTTGAATTGACTTCTGTACGATTGAAAAGAATCTTGAAGACATTTTACCTCACCCAAAACAAGTTTCTAACTTTTTCTTTAACTATGTAATAAATTTATAATTAAGGCTGAAGTTTTGTTTTTCCTTATTATGATGACATTTAAGTTTCTCCCTGAAAAACCAACAGGAACAAGACTGATCACATTTCTCTGACTGAACTTGATCTGTTTATGTAAAATTCAGTTTGAAATTAATCTCTTCATGCATAGACCTTTATGACTAAATCCAATAAAACCTTAAAGATCTCATAGTCAAATAGCCATTTATCACTACAACAGCCTCTTTGCCACAGTAGGGTTAGGCTGCTAATGAACCAGCCATAAAGCACTGAGCCCATCTCTTCATACATTTGCATACATATTACATAATATTTGCATCACTCTCTCCTTGTGCTTTTATTTGCGTATAGTGCTTGCTTTACAGATGCCTGTTTCTAATCAGCATCTATAGTGACTCAAATGGCCTATATATTTTTAATTATTTGATTTAAATCTCTTCAGCTACTCTCATTGTCTTTTGTCCTTCTTTTCACCCCAAATGGTTTCGCCAGATGAGCGTCCTCTACACGAGAATGCTTGCTCAGGGGGGATTATTAAATTCCATTGTTTCTTGATTATGTAAATGGCCCTAAGATGCACTTAAAGTTTAATAAAAGCTATGGTCAATCTAAAATATATAGTTTATTATTTTAAAAAGAAACTATTGAGTGGTAAAACTGGGAAAAATGACCCACCAGTGAAGATTAATCTTTTTCTTAAACAATGCTTAGTGGAGAAATCTGCAACATCAGAAAAACAGCAACTGACAGTTGAAGGTTTGAACACATTTGAGCTGAATATACATTTTTACTGTAGCAAAGTATAGCCAAGATAACCACTTCTCTAAACATTTTGCATATGTTGCAAACATAAAAAACAGGATGTTCTAAAGATTATTATCTTGCCAATGTGGTGTAATATGGCGCCATGTGTTTAGAGCATACAACACATTGTAAACCAAACTAAAGTAAACATTAATTCATGAATGAGTCTGTTATTTTATGTATTTAATTGTTAAAAGGAAATAAAACTTGTTTTGTTTCATGTTTTTCAATAACATGAGGAAAATGATCCAGTCTTCATCAAGTTTTAAAATGATGTAAATCTAACTTCAGTTTTACAAACAACACACAAGAGTATCATTACTTATTAATCAAAGATAAATAAAATGTAGGACATGTCTGTGATTGTTAAACACACGCATATGGAATAGTAATTTTCGGTATGATTACACTGTAAAGGCTGACAGATTCCACAGGTTAGGTTCAACAAGTACTTATTTTATCTCTTAAACTCCACTCATGAGCTTTTTACACACGATGTAAGTTTATGTGTTTTCCAGTGTTTATCTTATTGTAAATTGTCTTAGCTTGTCAAAGCTGAGACCATGCACATCTGAAATTTGACTTTACTCCTTGTTCTAAGGAAGCTTTTAAACTTTTTTTCTAAGTTAAAGGACATTTATTAGTGTATGTGAACTCTGGTCGAGTTTCCAGTTTTGCTTTAGTTTATCGAGGTTTGCAAGAAGGTTTTGCACAGTTCACTACAGCATTTTAATCTGATGTCTGGACATTGAGACATAGGTATTGTCACAAGTTTCCTTCTGTGGTTATGATCATTGTCCTTTTGATGACCCAGTTTGGGCCAAGCAAGAAGGACTCTAATTTGACACTACAATATGATACACACAGGAGTTCAGGGTCAACTCAAGCCCACATCATCACCATTGAATTGAATTGTGTGCATGCATGGTTGTATGTCTTTGTGTTGGCATGTGATGAACGGCAAGCTGGGTGCACCTCTTGCCCAGTAACACCTGGACATAGCGTACCGCCGCACAACCCTGCAAAGATAAGCGGGTTCAGACCACGAGGCGATAGATGGATGGGAATAGTTGTTCACTCTGAAGGATGATAGAAGCCACGTATTTTGGAAAGGCCCTTTTAGCCCTTTGCAGATTGGTGCAGAAAAGTGCTCCTTTGAGGTCGTTGCTGTTGTCTTTCCTTCTTGGCATTGTGTCAGTGATCGACATTATGTTCCAGAACAACAAACTGCCACACCACCATCGTTTTAGAAAGGCGGCCATTCTTGTTGCATTTTGATTAGCAGGACCAAGAGACTAAAATGCCATAGAGACAGTTTTCACTTAGTTTTTCACATTTTGGTTTTGACTTTCTTACTAAATAATGACAGCATTGAAGCTGTTCTGTGTTTCACTTGAGGTAAGGTGTATATAATTTTACAACCTCTTATGGACCACATATGTTTTATTGGAACAAGGTGAATTTTATTTGCAACTGTGAATTACCTGATGTTTTTTTTTTTTTTTACTCTTTCATACTACTAACCAAATTTTATTTGACAGGTCAGCACTGCACATAGTTATTAGGTGTACTATAAATATTACTGTATTCTCTTTATCCAAGATCCAACCAAATCTGTACTCATTGAAAACAGTGAGGCCAAAAAATTAGGACATATTTTTTGATTTTAAAGATGTACTGGTTCTGACAGCTTCTCTGCTTGAGGCCAAAATACCTGCAAAACTGACATGTTTAAATATTTCATGAGCAAGCAGCATAATGGCATCACTGAAATGGTGTAAACACATGTCATGCTTGTATGTTAGGTCCTGAACATAGTTAAAGGCAGACCAACAGCCAGGGGACTCCGAGACAGCTAACTGAGGGGCACCCAGGTTTCATGTTTATCTGGTGACAGATGGTGTTATTTTACAAGTAAAGAAATGCTACCCAGCGTGCAAGAGTTAAGTCTCTAAAAAATATATATTAAATAAAATTTGGCTTATGGTAAAGGGATTTACTCTGAACAAAGCTTTGAAATGCAGCTTTGGTTTTAGTAGTAAATATAACGCTCTACTTGCCACACAAACTTCCAGTTACTCAAACGAGTGAAACTTGATTAACTATAATTGCTTTCAGCAGCTGTGCATTAGATTGGCACAGTAACTTCTATTAACAGGTTCGTATCAAATGTTTCAGCTGAATGGGTTTGACTTAAGCATTAAGTAGAATAATTGGAGGAATAAAAGGTCTGCCAGCTTACTGCTTGTCACTAGTGTGAATGTCAGAGTGCATCACAGAAATATTCCTCTATTTTTAAAGTTGCACTGCTGTGGGAGTAAAACAGGTTAAAATTAGGAACACATAAATAAACAGACAAATATAGCAGGAAGAAGCTCAAATATACGTGTTAATATTAATATTAGATACAATTTCAGTAATTAATTTCAAAAGTGAAAGTCAAATTAATTATATTAAATAATTTAAATACTCAACGATATAATTTAAACAGATATTTATAATTTTTATGTTTATGGCTTACAGCTACTGAAAACTCAAAATTCTGTTTCTCTTAAAAACATAAGATCAAATGAAATGGATTATTAAAACAGACATTATGGCCTGTACAGTCATCAGGAAGACTGCTTACTTTATGGTTGTCCAGAAAATCACTCACACCCTCCACAAGGAAGGTAAACCACAAAAAGCCATTGCAAGCATAGTATCAATGGAAGCCTGAGTGGAAAGAAAACGTGTGGTTGGAAAGCCTGCACCTAGGTTACATAAAATCAATAAAAAAGGATTTTTACTATGTAACAATGAGGTTAGTGAAAGGTATGTCCATTTGCTGTGAAGTGTATGCAGCCAGTACTGGGTCTGGGCTCCTTTTGCATGAATTACTGCATCAATGCATTCGAGGTGATCAGCCTGTCCCCCTCCTGAGGTGTAAATAGGGTTAGATTGGACGTTTTTCATCGATGTTTTGTGATGTTATTATTAAACTGATATAACATCTTTTCAATACAGATAAGTAAACCTTTATAGATAACTTCACTCCAAAAAAACCTAAACTAATTCTTTAACAGCAGCCTTCAGTCTGTCTTCTCTGTTGGGTTTTATGTCTCTCTTGTTTGAGACATGACTTTGGACTTGAAGAAACACAGTGGATCAGCACCTGCAGATGGCTCCTCAAATCATCACTGACTCTGGAACCTTCATAATGGACCTCAAGCAACTCAGATTTTGTGCCTTTCCACTCTTGCTTCAGGCTCCAGGACCTTGGTTTCCAAATAAAATGCAGCACTAAATTTGATCTGAAAAGACGTTGGACCACTGAGCAAAAGTCTAGTACTTCATCTTTCCTTTCATCCTCCCAGGTAAGATGATTCTATTACATTCTTTGGTTCAGGAGAGGCTCAATACAAGGAATTAAGTCTTTGTACCCTAGTGCTTTGTGTGTTGGAAATTTTTTGTTATTGGCCGACTTTGTCCTTCCACTCAACTTTCCTTTAATGTGCTTAGACAAAGCACTCCATGAACAGCCAACTTCTTTGTCAACCACTTTTTGTGATTTATTCACTTTGTGATGGGTGTCAACAACTGTCTTCCTCCTGTTTGTGAAGGCTAAAACATAACATTTCTGTATTAGAAAACCTGTTTATTGGTCTCCTCTTTTGTTCTTATTTTATGAAACAATTAATTGTAGGTGATCATTTAGCATTGGGTTTTTAAAATCCTAATGCTAAAAAATATTTTACAAGCTTCTGTTTCCATTTTGTATATTCTCATAACCCTCCCCAAAAAGTGTAAAGGATGTATTTACAAACAACAGTAGCATGACCTCCAGTCTGTGAAGCTTACTCAGAGTTTCTCCAAGTGGTCTACAGGTCATGGCTCTGCACTGAAAAATATGACCCTTTCTTTTTTTTTAAAAGGACTTCATACAATAACTCTGTTTTCTCTGCTGATCATGCCCTTTTGCAATCTTAATCCATCAAAATGCATAGTGGGGTTTTGCAGATACTTGGAAAACGTGATGGGTTTCTGATAACATAAGCAAATGGCATGATCTTGTTCCTTTCTGACGTAAACCAGACACAGGCTGCCTGTTCAGCAGTCATGAGGAATGAGAAAAATAAGGGAAAGGGTAGCCATGAAGGGCCAGCCTTGTGTTAACTGCTCCTTCCCTCCCCTAACACAGCTTTGTTTCAGCTAAACAGAAACCTGAGGTCAGACACAAGCAATCTATCTGTTTCCACAGGAACCTTTCTCATTGGTACATGACCTGAACTGGGCCTCCTGAACACCTTAGGCTCCAAACAAGACCCTTTTTTATTTAAAGAACAATGAGGCCATTCAGATGGCACTGTTACCGACGTCAACAAAATCATCATTCCCCAGCGCTACCTTCTCATGAGACAATAAGGCTGTTTTTTTTTTTGCAAAAGAAATCCCATGACACACAATTTATTACGGTGATAAAAAATAAGAAGACAAAAAAAACCGACAAAGTCCACTGCAGAGAAACTAATACAATGATTCATGTGCTCACACCCCTTGACTTTCATCTAAGTGTTTAATCCATTACGACCTATTTAATGAAACGCATTTGATAAGGATCTATAATAACAGAATGCAAAATTGTGAAGTGGAAGGAGAAGGATAAATTATTTATAAAACATGTTACAAACAACAATTGCAAAGTGTGGCATGCGTCATGATGCTGCCACCACCATGCTTCGTGGAGCGGATGCTGCATTCAGAGGGATGTGCATATGCCTCCAAACATACAGTTTTGTGGGCCAACAAGTATTGTTTTGGTCTCATCTGACAAGAGCACCTTGTCCCATGGACATTTGCTGTGCTCCTTTTATGACTTGTGGCGAACTGCAATTGGCTTTCTGTAAACAATCGCTGCCTTGAAACAATGGTTTTCTTCTTGTCAATCTCCTTTTTGGAGAGCATGACTAGTCGTGACCACAGAATCTCCTATCTGAGTGGTGGGTCTCTGCAGCTCCTCCAGAGTCACCACGGGTCTCTTGACTGTTTATTTAATAAATGCTCTCCTTGTCCAAAATGTTTGTTCACCGTTTGGTGAGATTAAATTACACACACATGGACATTATTTACTAGCAACATGACTTCAGTGAAGTCAGTTGGTTGCACGGGATTTTATTTATGGGTGTCAGAGTGAAAGGAGCTGAATTATTCTTCTAAAGAGCTATTGGCTGAAAACTTGATCATGATTCCCCAGATGAATCCACTGTTCATCTATTGTAAATGTTTTTACAACAGACATATTTTCATTTGTCTCTTACTTGTCTACTTTCCTTATTATGTAAGCAAACACAGAACAGCATACTGTCCTGGTCAGCATATTTAAAGGTTATTTAATTAAGACTACTACATTACAATAATACAAAAACGTCTAAAATAGTTTCTGAATATTCACTCTGATTTAAAACGTTTGCACAATATTGTATGTACTCGACTTTACTGAGCTTCCATATGGCAGCTGAGACAATTAATGTTTCCTTCTGAATACCAATCTTTGTTATTTTTCCATCCCAGCCTAGAGTGTTTCATATCCAAAGCTAAACCTCCACTGCACACAACTTCAAATCAAAAGCACTACCTGGGCGTGTGCGCCAAGGTGAACCGGCGCTGCAGAGCGATGCTGCGGTTCACCAGGAGCTTGCGAAACAGAAGCGGGGAGTGTCGAGGAGAATCGCAGGGGGACATCCTGGGAGATCCGCAGGGCGAGCCCGATGGCGACTGTGGTTGCAGCTTAATGTTCTGAGCACTGCTGAGCGGGAAGCAGGCTGCCTCCCCGGAGCTTTCCAACAGGGCTTCACTCATGCTGATGTGTAAGGTTCAACAAAACTTCTCTCTTAAACTGATCACTTACACTGCACTCTTAGTCCTCACAGGTAGGCCAAGTCTTCCATCTCAGGTCAGCAGGGGAACTGAAAATGACTCACAACCCTCTCCTATGATAATACGCTTCATACTCTGAGACACTTGTGATGGTCCCTAAATGCTGCCAGCTTCTGGATCTTCATCACCTTTCTCAACAGGACTCTCTGCAATCCACCGTTGATGGACACAGACATGAGTGCAGGACTGAGCCCTCCCCTCGGCAGTAAGCGGTGTGTTTACACAGCACTGAGCTCTGCCTAAATATGGCCAGGCCTGAATTAAAGTTATGTTAGCTCATGCCACGGGGGAACTAGCTGTGTCCAGAGCTCCTTCATGCAGGACAGAACCTGCAACAAGCACCAGATTACATCTGTTTCCTTCAGCAGAGAGGAGCACAAACAGTGACGAGCGGCCTGGCGTCTCTGCTCGTGTAGACGAATGCCAACAGTGCAGCGCTGGGAGGCCACAGCCAAGACTCTGCGTGTCACTGCGGCCCCACTCTGTCTAAAAACAGAGCACGCTTGAGATAAAAGATAACAGGAATCCTGGAAATGTCATTTTAACTTTTGCTGTCATCTCAAGCAGTGTGCATTGTGCCTTCCCAGGGTTCCCGAGTGGCAATGGAAAAACTACATTTCATCTCTGACCCACAGACACTCACGCAACCCAAATCTCCTCTAAACCAAAACATGACCTTGTAAATCCAGCTAAAACACACAAACTGACATCCTAAATCTGCTTGTACCTAAACATTCAGATGATAAGCAAGATGCATGTTTTAATCTGCTCTAATCAAACAATGAATGGCTTAAAGTGTCTGGTGATTTCCATCACTGACTTC
The DNA here is from genome assembly GCA_036250325.1 of Characodon lateralis. Lineage (NCBI taxonomy): Eukaryota > Metazoa > Chordata > Actinopteri > Cyprinodontiformes > Goodeidae > Characodon > Characodon lateralis. The sequence goes on along the minus strand of JAHUTJ010000378.1, from coordinate 28,596 downwards.
ACGGAGGAAAGCAAGTATGTGACTTGATTATTGTGACTAAAAGAGTGATCCGAAGGCAGGTTTTTCTAGGATTTGAGGATCTGAGCAGGTCTATTTTCAGTCTCAGGTTCACAGACCTTCCACCTCAGATCTGAAAATCGCTGGATCTCAAAGAACACCTTTAAATATTTTATGGATATTTCACACATTTTAATCCCCTTCTGGATCATCTTTTGTACGCTCAGGAAAAAAGAACTCAAGAAAAAACTGAATAAGAAGTTTGAAAATTTCTGTTTCTAAAAAAGTTTTGAGAAAGATTATATAATAAAGGTTATTTATTTCTTACAGGTTTTAAGAATTTCACCTGAAATAGTTAATAGTAAGGTATTTGACAATGACAGTATTTTATATTTACATTTACTGTTTACGTAGAATGAGCCTGATGGCAACGCTACAAATGAACTTTTAAAATCTCTGACTATTTTAGTTTTGAGCAGATGGTAAATAAAGTTAAAGATTGTTGCACAACTTGCCGTTCTTTCACAATTTAGGATTTTTTTTATTGCGATGAATAAAAATGTATAAGTCCCGATGTCAAGACATAACATCATCAAAAATGTTAACAAATCTTTTATTGGAATAACCACAATAATCACACTAAGTAGTATCAATCAATAAACAGTTTTTTAGAAATGTAGAAAAAAGGCAGAAACAAGGTACTCATACTCATCGTCTCCTGCTTTATCCTGAAGCAGGTCGCGGGGGCAGCAGACTTAGAAATGACCTCCAGGGGGAACACAAGGTGTTCCCTGGCCAGCCAAGAGACATAGTCCCTCTAGTGTGTCCTGGGCCTCCTCCTGGTGGGATGTACCTGGAACACCTCCAGAGGAAGGCGTCCAGGAGGCTTCCAGTATAGATGCCAGAGCCACCTCAACTGACTCATCTCGATGTGGAGGAGCAGCGGCTCTACTCTGAACTCCTCCCAGATGGCCAAAGCTCCTCCCTCAATCTCTAAGGGAGTGCTTAGCCACCCTGCAGAGGAAGCTCATTTCAGCTGCTTGTATCCGGGATCTCATTCTTTCGGTCATGACTCAAGTTCATGCCCATAGGTGAGGGTAGGAGTGTAGACCGACCGGTAAATCGGGAGCTTCACTTTTTCAGCTCAGCTCTCTCTTTACCACAACGGACCAGCACAGCATCCTTATTACTGCGGCGCCGCACTGATTCGTCTGTAGATCTCCGCCTCCATTATCCCCTTACTCGTAAACGAGACCCCGAGATACTTGAACTCCTCCACTTGAGGCAGGAGCTCCCCTTCAACCGGACGAGGGCATGCCACCCTTTTCCAGTCGAGAACCACAGACTTGGAGGAGCTAATCATTCTCCTAGCTGTTTCACACTCAGCTGCGAACCGGCCCAGCGCATGCTGTAAGTTTTGGATAGAGGGGGACCAGCAGGACCACGTCATCTGCAAAACGAAGAGACGATATCCACTGGGCTCCAAACCTAGAAATAGCCTAGAAATCCTGTCCATGAAAATTATGAACAGGACCGGTGACAAAGGGCAGCCCTGCTGGAGTCCAACACACACCGGGAACAGGTCCGACTTAGTACCGGCAATGCGTACCAAACTCCTGCTCCGCTTGTACATAACCCAGATGGCTCCTAACAAAGGGCCCCCAACTCCATACTCCCCCCACAGGACACCGCGAGGGACACAGTCGAATGCCTTCTCCAGGTCCACAAAACACATGTGGACTGGTTGGGCTCCCATGAACCCTCGAGCACCTTGTAGAGGCCTTACTATGGAGGCTGAGGAGTGTGATCCCTCTGTAGTTGGAACACACCCACCTGTCCCCCTTGTGATGGGGGGACCGGAAAGGCAGAAACAAGGTTTTATAAAATAAATAAAAAAGGTCTGTGTCTGCATGTTCTGCAAAATGAAACTTCAATTTCAATTTATCCTAGGATAAATATTTCACCAATGTGGAAATACGTGAAATATGTGAAATGCCCTAAAATCCTCTATAACTTCATTATAAAGTCAATTGAATCTACAGTAAATTTACTAAACTAAAACTAAATCAAATGTCTAGAGATGACTATATATATATATATACACACACACACACACACATATGTACACTGCTGCCAAGGGAGGCCAGTAGATGGCTCCCGTGGGCAAACAAACTGGTGGGCAAACAAAGAGGCCACTAAAAATACAACAAATCTCCCGAATATCCTGTTTAATCCTCAATATTAAGCTAGACTCAGCTGATTCAGTCTAAATCAAATATATGCATTTTCCTTAAGGAATAATTTGAATATATTGGTAACTGCCATTGTAATTTTTCTTTGACTGATTTAATATATAAAACAAAAAAATGCATTTTCTTTAGACTTTTATAGAGAAATTCGTGTTGTTTTTACAGTAATTAATACAAATTATACATTTTTTACTATTGTGCAAATTGCACATATTTTTTCTTAGAATATCATATGTAATAAAAAAAGCTCAAAAGATTTAAGGTTTGGTTTTTATTAGTTTAAACAAACATTACTTTAGTTGAAAAATATTTTGCAACCATAAATAACCTTCCTGCTGTATGATGCAGTGGTAGGGACTACTTGCTGTTTTTATTCATGTAAGTAAAGATGAGCTGTGTTTTCTACCTGTAACACGAAAAATATCCATTGATCCGCCCATCCATCCTTTCTCATTCTGGGATCGGGTTGAAAGGGTAACAGATTTAATAGGGAAACCCGGACATCCCTGTCCTACACTCTTCAGTCCATTCTAGGTGATCCCAAGTTCTTCCCAGGCCAGAACAAATATATAGTCCCTCAAACGAGATATGGGTCTGCTCCAGCATCCCCTAACAGTGGTACGTTCCTGGAAAACCTAAAAGAGAGGCATCTTTGAACTCCACCAACTTACGATGCAGAGGAGCAGCAGTTCTACTTCAAGCTCCACCAGAACAATAAAGCTCCTCGCCCCATCTCTAACACTGAGCTCTGCCACCCTAAGGAAGAAGCTAATTTCAACCACTTATATCTGGAATCTCATTCTTCCCATCATGATCCAAACATCCCGACCATAAGTGACAGTCAGAACCTTCCCACTCCGTCCTTTCATCCATCTCTATAAAGAAATCAAGACGTATACATTTCTCCACTTGGTTCAAAAACTAACCCAGAGGGAGCAAGCCACCGTTTTCCGGTTCAAAACCATGACCTCAGACTCGGAGGAGCAAACTCTCATCCTGGCTACTTCACACTCGGCTGTGAACTGCTTTAGTGCATGCTGAAGGTCATGGTTTGTAGAGGCCGACAGAACCGCATCCTAAAAAACAAAGATCCCTGAAGTTTCCAAAACCAGATGAAGATGAAGGGAAAAAATAAAACAAAAATGAACTCATGAACATTCAGAAAAGGTCAAAGATTAATGTCACTCCTCCATGTTTGACATGTTATCCTAATTTGTGATTTATGTCTCTTTTTATACATGACAACATATTGGAGGAGCAGATAGGGAGCAAGACCTGAGACATGTGCTTTGAAGAGGACTAATGTTATAATCATAACCTTATCAATGCTTCAAATCAAGTTCACATAACAGCACCTTCCTTAATATAATTTCCTCAACAGAAAAATGTATAAATGATTCGGGAAGTCAACTCAAGCTGTGCTGCTGCTTCACGCCTGATCTTTCTCACACTCACGCTCATCACTCCATGAAATGTTGAGCACCATGGCCCTGGATTGATGAGATCGGAGCACAGCAAACTCAAACGTATACTATATTGACTGAAAAAATTATATTTAAACGTTTACACAAGAACTGTCTAACTGAAATAAACAAATAAATAAATAACTAGACAGTCAAGTACATTTTCATCCTGTCAGATTTTCCTTATAAGAAGAGACAACTAAGCTGAAGTCCTTTTTCTGGTCACGATAATAGTTTCTAAAACTTTGAGTTCCACTCATTTTATCTTCAAATTACTATTACTATTTATATTCATATTATTATTATAAAAAACAGGGATAAATTCTATAAAGACAAAGCTTTTTGAATATGTATGCAGTTTTTTCTGCTTTAACAAACCAATTAATGTGAAACAGCAATTTTCTTTTTAATTGTTAATTACGAAAGCAAAAATCAATGCAAAAGTTCAAACAATAAACATGTTATGTGCGGTTCAGCAGTAGAAGCGACACCGGATCAATCTCTGGGCTGAATTATTTTAACATTTAAGAAATGGCTACAATGGCTGCAAATGCAGGATAGATAAATAGAATAGCTTTGTATTATGGGGTGGATGCAGTGCTCATTTTTCTTTCATGGAGGGGGATGTGGATTCATCTAAATTATCACCTCAGCTCTCTGGAGTAATTCTGTGCTCTGCTCTGCTGTCAGATTACATTCAACCCTGTGTGTGTCAGCTGCTTTGTGTCTGATGACAGATCATCAAGGTGACTGACTGAAGTGTTGGAGCAGGAGCTCGATGAAGTGAAAGGGAAGAAGGCTGAACAACTCATACTTTAATCCATCAGGGAGAAAATTGCAAGTTGTAATTTTTAGCAAAGAACGACATGATTTCAGCATCCTAAGGCCTCTTTCTGCAAAGATTCATTTTTCCGCCCAACTATAAACTACAGCCTCTACAGAACCAGGACATATCTGCAGCATTATATATTAACGTTAGCTGTGAGTCAGATTCTCATTAATGGTGACATTTTAAAAAATGAAGCAAATCTGAACATTCATTAGTGAGCATGTTTCTAAAAGGCAGGGATGCTGAGGAGAACCCTTGAAAGTTGAGCTGATTATAAAAACCATTCTGCAGCTACAGAAAAAACCTCTTCTCAGCAACCAGGATAAACAGTAATTACAGAAAGGCTGATCAGCCGTCACCATGATACTCTGTGAATGCCAAATGAACTCTTTATAACTGAGCGATGTGCCATTCGGGAACAAAAATGTTACCAAAGCTCTCACAGGTCCTGCGAACTGTGAGGTGGTTTCACAAAACTGGAAATGCAAGGACCATGACCACACAATTTTTTTTATCTTTTAATGATTATCGCAGCATGGCAGAGACTAACTCTGCTTAACATGATGGGAGGGATGTCCTCCTATTGCAGGTTCTATGTATTCTCTAGCATTATATGTGGGTGTCAAAGTAAAACCTGCATGAATGCTGGGAGCCAGAAATTGTTTTTAGTAAGGATTCCCAACCTGAGTGTGTACAGTTTTTATATTGTGAAAATGTATTTTTAACATGTCAGGTACTAGGGCTGCACGGTGGTGCAGTTGGTACCACTGTTGCCTTGCAGCAAGAAGGTCCTGGGTTCGACTCCTGGCTGGGGGTCTTTCTGCATGGAGTTTGCACAAACATTGCCCATCCATAGACATTGTCTTTTTTTCTACAGCATGTTAGAAAACATCAAACTTAAACAAAGCGATTTACAACGTAATTAAGAGCAGGAAAATTAGGATAAATCAAAATAAAAGAAATCTTGCCTTTATGGAAGGGTAGCAAGAAGAAAGTAATTGATGAAAGCAACGCATAACAATCAACATTCAAAGTTTGCAACAAGCCATGTATGAAGGAGTCAAATGAGAACGGGAATGAACTTTTTAGCACGCATGCCAAATACTGTGAGTGGTGAAAAAGTAACACTGCATGTCACCTTGAAAACACTACCCCTACAGCGATACATGGTGCTGGCAGCATCATGCTGTGTGGCTAAATACAGGCTAAACCTGGAAGAAAACCTGTTACAAACTCCAAAGGACTTGAACCCTGAGAACGACCCTAAACATACAGCCAGAGCTACGATGGAATGATTTAGATCGAAACACATTCATGTGTTAGAATGGCCTAATTAGGACCAGACGTAAATCCGATTGAGAATCTGTGGCAGGAATTGAAAAATTGCTGTTCCCATACACTTTCCATCCAATTTGATAAGAGTTGAGGGTATTTTGCAAGAAAGAATTGGTAAAAAATAGTCTTTAGATTGACAAAACACTACGAGACAAACCCCAAATGACCTGCAGCTGTGATGGCAGAAAAAGCTGCTTTTACAAAGTGCTGATGCTGGGCAAGTTGAATACATACAAAATAATTTAAACTATCTAAACATACTTTTAAAATAACAATATAAAAAAAAAAAAAACATTGCTCTAATTTCAAATTGTAATCTTTCTGAAGCCAATATACCAAATGTAGCACAATTTATTTAAGATAAAATCATAGCACACAATGACTAAATGACTCCATAATAATAATATACAGATAAACGCCTCACTAGTTAACCAGCAAAACAGTCAACTTTTTTGATTTATTCACACATAACAAGGAAAATAAGCAAAAGAGGAACAAGTTCAGAGATTGTACTCTACTAGACACTAACAGGAATAAATGAGCACTCTGAGGATGAGTACATATTCATTCCTAATAGTGCTGCTTAGTCAAATAACAGCTGCAGCAACAGGAATGTCAGAGAAAAGAACTGAAATGAAAAATATCAAAACATAATGCAGTCCCGGGGAAAATTCTTCAGCCATCCTTCATCTCTTTGTGCTTTCCTTGTAAAATAAAAACGGAGAGCAAGTAAATGGCCTCATGCACAGGTACAGTGTTAGGTTTTTGCTGGTAGACAAACAAGGCTGTTGTTTGTGTTCAATATGCAAACAGACATTTTCATTTAGAGGATCCTGCATAGGTAGATTTCCCAGATTAAACCATCTGTTGGCTTCAGCTGAAACTAACAAAAGCATGTTAAAACAAGGACAGATTAATAATTTTCTTTTAGATGCCTCTATATGATAAATAACCAGATATATACAGCTTTCCATATATGTCCCTGTAAGATAATTACAGATAAAATACATATAAAATGAGCTTCTATTAAACTAAATCTGCTCAGTATTGACGGAAGAATTGTAAATCTGAGTCTTTGTAAAAGTAGCTGAAATTTGGGATTTCTGCAATATAAAGTGACACGATAGTCACTCGGTTAGGCTGACATAGACTCGTCTAAATGAAGAACGCTGTCTGAGGATCATCTGGAAATTTTTCTGTGAAACAGGCCAAATTGGACCCAACCCTGCATCCATTGTAGGATGAACTCTAACAGAAATTTACACTAAATCAAAGACTAAAAAGGATGCCTCCCCATTTGGTTAGTGTTGAAATTTTAAACTTAGCATTTTTTTTAAGTGCCAGCTTTTTAAATTTCAGTGGTCTCTGACTAAAGTGTGACTGAATAAATCCTAACACTGAATACCAAATCAGCTAAGGCATTAGTATTCCTCATAGCAGTCCAGCACCACTTTAAATGGAAGATCAATTAATGGGGATTCAACAGATCCTAACTACATTTAACTTAAGGGTTAGTCATGCTGAAGTATGCTGTTTATTCAAAGTAATTCATTCATTACTCTCTGCAATCTGTATTCACTGCTGGCAGGCAATTATGAAACTGATGATGATAAAATAGCAATGCTAAACACAAAGTGTAAATATGGCATTTCTTTATAGTTAATTATATTAAAGCCATTACTAAATTAAAAGTGTCCAATTCATTTTAATTAAATGGATTTTAATTAAATCACCAAAACTATTATTTCAAGACATAACAGGAAGTAGTGCTAATTCAGGTGCTAAGGATGCTCAATTATGGAAAAAAACAATGATTTTGGACAACGTTGCTTTATTGGACTAAATAAAACAGAGTAGAAATGAAAAACAAAATGTGGCAAAAAAAAAAAGGAACAAAAATTTTTAACGCCTGCATTGTCTTTGTGATCAGTTTAACCAGAAGTTAAAACTGCAATACAAATTCTATAAAATGCATGGTCTTAACTGGATCTTCATGATCGTTGATACAGACTTGAAAGTGTCACATGGATAAACTAACTTCAGTTGAAGCACGACTGTAGATGTTTTCCTTATGGAAAAATAAGAAGTAAATCCACCAGGAACTATTGACCCCCACATGTCTGGTTCATCCACAGGTACAATTTCCAAATGCCTAAAGTCGCCACGTTCATCTGCTCAAAAAATTATATGCAAGGATAAACACCATGCATATTGCCAGCAATCATACTGTTCAGAAAGAAGATTGGTTCTGGTCCCAGAGGTGAACACGCTCTGGTGCAAAATGTGTCTATTAATGTCAGATCAAAAGCAAAAGACCATGTGAAGATGCTGTCTGAAGCTGATAAGACTGCGTCACTATCCAGATTGAAACAAGTCCTGTACTGACATGGGCTAAGAGAGGAGGAATCCATTAGTCCAAAAACATCACAGAATACCAGATTACAGTTTCAAAATGCAAAGACAAATAACTTTCTTTTAGAGACAAGACCTGTGGTCAAATGAAAAAATGTTTGGCCAAAATGATTTTTCTTACATTCAGAGGAATGGATGTTTACATATCTCAGGACATTGTCCAAAACGTTGAGTGCAGGGGTGACAGCACCATGTTGTGTGAGCGTTATGCAGCAGAAGGGACAGGTGCAATTCACAAAAATGATGGCATTATAAGCAAAGAACATTATGTTAAAAAATTATATTGACTGGACAAATCAAATTAGTTGCAAAGTGGCTTAATGACAATAAAGTCAATGTTTTGTAGTGGTCACCAGAAAGCCCTGATATCAGTCCCACAGAAAGCCTGTGGGAAGAGCTGTATGAGTGTTTGCAAGCAACACACCCAACCCAGCTCCAGTGATTCTGGCAGTGGAAATGGGCCAAATTCCGTCAATCTATGCACGTGAAAGGTTCCCAAAAACGTTCGACCCAACTCATACAGTTGGAAGGGAAATTCTACAAAAAAAAAAAGTAAACTTCTGAATTTGTAGAAAGTTTTCTCCATTTTGGTATTTAACAGAAAAAATTTTGGTAATCCTAACTTAGAGTGATTAAATGTCAGAAAATGTTAGACGCCTTTTTATACATTGTATGTAAATATTGGGTTTCTACTGTACATCCATTAGCTAATAACCTGCAGCAATACAAGACCCGTCTCACTTTTCTATGGCTTTTCCTGACATTTTACATCATTTAAGAGAATGGTAATGACAAATGCCAGGGCCAGAACATACTCAGCCATCAGTGTGTTGATCACACAGCATCAGATCTAACTATTTGTCAGGGACTGTTGCATCTCCACGGCAACTGGGAGCTCCTCAAAGGCAAACGGTTTGCTGTCTTTGAAACATGACGTCAGCTCAGAGCTTACCTACGCTTGGTGACCTTGCAGCCCCCTAGAGATGTGACCACAGAGACAAAGACACAGTTGAACACTGCAAGTCTGAAGATAAACCAGCCAGCCGTGCAACATAAACTTCAACCAAACGTAATAAAGGGGCATTTACAGATGTTATTTCAGATCATGATCTCATCATATTCATCATATTACCTAAAAAGAGAATTCCTCGAGGATCAACCTCGTAAAGGAAGAAAACTCAGCATGGCACAAAGCTGTTGGTAAAAAAAGGGTCATAAACAAGCAAGTAGACTGCTGCAGCCTTGAGTTTATCAGGAAACACTCCTCAGCAGCACAGTTAAAACAACAGAGATGCAAAAGTCAATACAAGCTTGAAAAGAAACACAGTTGATGCTGTGATTGTCAACCCATAGAAGGGAGGAGGTAAGATATCAAAAAGAAGTGCGAGCCATTTTTACGAGCTATAAAGCTTACAGCATCAAATCTGGACAGCTTTACAGGCACATTCATAGGACTTTAACCTCTTAAGCCCGAGGGTCTATTTTCCAAAAAATGCATACGGCATTTCTCAACTTGTACAATGCCTAAACTGCTAATCTTGGTATCAACTAACAGAAAGGTCCTGGAGGATGATGTGGATGTGAAAATTTGAGAGTAAATTATTCTGGGCCTGAGTAAATGAGGTTTAAAAGCCCATAAATAAATTCTGCCTAACAAAAAAACAGATGCAAAACCGTCCATACAAAACCTCTTACTCTTGCTATAAAGAAGGAAATAAACACAATAAATTGTAACTACAACATCCGAGTGACATCTCTAGCCAGTCTGGTGTCAACACAACAAGCAATTGAAAGGTTATACATGTTCAGACGTTTTTGCATGGTGTTTGAGCTGTGGTCAGTGGATATAAGAATGAAGTAGAAACGTACGTAGAGAAGTCTCAGATGAAGATCTGGACATATGACAAGTGTGTGTCAATCTCAGAATTAGTCAGCAAAGAGTGTGTTATGGTTGCTAAAGAGGCCAAGTCCCCTTGTAAGGGGACCCTCTGGCTTAAGAGGTTAAATGGAAATTTTTAAGGATTCCTTATACTTAGATCTAGTGTTAAGTATTACTTTGTTAGAACTGCTTTGGTGTGACAAATCAAAAGAGAAGCACACCAACAGAGTCTGTTTACAGTTTACATATATTAATATGAAAAAAACAGCATCAACATAAAAACATTTATTTTAGTATGACTATTAGATGGGATTGCACAGAGGGTACCAGGCAGCAAATCTACAACCAAACCATTTCCATTAATTCTGCCAGTAGTTTTTGTTTCTACACATCATCATTTGGTTTTATGCTCAGTGAAATTAAAAATATTGTATTAAACCTAATTAAACTGAGTGGATCCTAATGTCTCAGCGATAACTAAGCATTAATCAAATAACTCCATATGGTTCTATGAAAAATTATCTACTCCCTTTCAGGTTTCCTTTGGTTTTGCTTTTACGCCACATTTAAATATGTCAGATCATCAAACACATTTTACTTTAAGACAAAAATACTTGAGTAAATACAAAATGCTGTTTTCAAATGACAATTTCATTTAGGAAAAAACAGCTACGTAAACCAGCCCGGTGAAAAGTAACAGCATTAACGAGAGTAACGCTAAATTAATTGTGAATAACCACTGTTTTTTAAAGATGAATTCAATTTCACTATTGACACCCAGGCCTGATTACCACCAAATACGTGGAATCAAGTAACCACTAAACCAGAACCTGAAAACATGAAGTAGGCCTGAATATATTTAAGAACAGATCAGAAAAGACGTCTCCAACATCTATTGCTCTGGCAGGTGTTACCAAGCCATTACAAAGGCTTTGGGGCTTCCACAAACCACAATGAGAGCCGATATCACCAAATGCAGAAAACATGGAACAGTAGTTATGCACCAGGACAAAGATCCAAAGGATACCAGCAAGTCCACCTGTGAATGGCTCAAAAAAACAAAATGAAGATCTTGGACTGCATTAGTCAAAGTCTGAGGTTAGGTTTGAGATGCTCTGACATGGCCTTAAACAGGTTGTTCATATTCAAAAACCCTACAGTGTGTCTGAATTTTAAGATATCTGCAAAGAAGAAAAAAAATCTAAAAAAGACGTATTGGCACTTATAACAATTACCTCTAAGGAAGCCATATACCATTATTGGAGCACTGACGTCTCACTGGCAGCATCTCCAAAGCCTCTGAGCAGCTTTGCAGCTGAATTCAGTGGTTTGAAAAACAAATGTGACATGCCACGAGTAAAGTAGGTACAATTTAGCAGAGCGCAAATGGAGAAAAAGAGGAAAAACCATCCATTTCTGAGAAAAGAGTGATTTTCATTTTATTGCAAAATTGACAATTTCAGAGGTTTTAAAACAGTAAATCTTGTGTCTAAACTTGGCCTGCTTTTCAACGTAGAACCCAACCCAATCTGCATATCGGGGAGGGAAAAGCCACAGCTCATTTATATAGCAACTTTGTTTGGCTCTGCGCTGGCTTTTGTTATGCGTGTCGGCCAATAAGCTGCGTGCTTGAAGTAATCACATGGCTACTTAATGCCACCGCTATTTGAAAAAGAATGTGATCTTCAAGATGGACCAAGCTGAACACATCACCCAAGAACTGAACCACGCCTGCAGTACAAGTTCATCAGGACTGATGACGACGCCGGACTCTCTTCAGATTGTGAATCAGAAGGAGATGAAGCTGAAGAAATTGATGATAGTGACTGCATAACTTTGGAGATCATTCTTAGATTTGTTGGAAAATATTTAATATATTCATGCTATGCTTATAGGATTTGTATTGCTATGCTCAAGTATGTTTAATAATGTGTGTGTGTTTGACTTAGATGACTTCTGCCCAGTGATAACAAGATATTTCTGNTCATTCTTATATTTGTTGGAAAATATTTAATATATTCATGCCATGCTTATAGGATTTGTATAGCTATGCTCAAGTATGTTTAATAATGTGTGTGTGTTTGACTTAGATGACTTCTGCTCAGTGATAACAAGATATTTCTGTATGCAAGACTTCTGCCCAGTGACAACAGATATTTTTATATTTGTACATATGTAAATAAAGGTCAAAAGTAGAAAAACAGGAAGTGTCGAAAAGTCAGCTAGGGTGTCAGACAGCTCTAGATATGAAATCAGACAGTCGATTAAAATGTATGTTTTTTCATGTACAAGTTCCGCCTGGCTTTTGAATAAAAACTGCTGTTCTTGGGGAAGTGATCAGAAGTATTCGGACGAGGTGTGATTGCTTCTCCTTGACCAGAAATTTGAACTGCGCAGTTCGTGTTTTCTTTTATTACTTTGTTTTTATTAGTAACAGTATAGGATGTCTTAGCTTTACCAAACAAACGAGCACACAGGAGTTTTTAGGGAACAACTCCAACAGATTCCAGCTGACGTTAACCCAAGACGAGGATGACGAAGAAAGCTTTGGACTGGCGGCAGATGAGCTAGAACGTACGATATCAGAAGATATTACCATCACAAGATTTGAAGGAGACAGAGACAGTGAAATGGAGAAGATCAGTAACTTTGACTGTAAATGTTACGGGAGAAGAAAGGAGAACTCTTCCCTTGGGACACAGTCCTGTAGCTGCAAACTTTCTCCAGAGCTCATGTATAACATATGGATGGATTCTTTAGCAGCTGAAAGTGAGCGGCAGGACATGAGAATCATCGGACATCTTGAAGCAAACAGGCGTACGCTAGAAACTTCAGCGATGACAACATCCACCAAGAAGACACCAACAAAAAAAACAGGCTAGGACAACTTATTTGATCAGAGACATCAAAGTCTGCAACCAAACCTTTCAGTTTCTCATGGGGTGAGTTTGACAACTTTTTAAGAAAACTATTATGATGCATCATATTGAAAATAAATCATGTATTTTCAGCGATGCAGACAAGTTCACATAAACCTGACCAGTCAATTAAAAGCTGAAAGAAATATTTCCATTGTTTCCCCAGAATTCCTCCGTTCAGAAACACCTATTCCAAAGGTGTAAACTATTGGCCCATAGCTCTATTCATACCTGCATTCTGATCAAAGACACACTGATCACCAACACCCAAACTGCTGCCTTATTGTCCCACCTATTCAGTGATCGATTGCTGCAACCTGGAAGACTGGCTGAATTTCTTTGTATTTTAAAATGGTCCATAAAACACTTTATTTGAAAAGGTCCTTTAAAAAAAAGAGAGGAATTAAATAGAGCAGGAATAACAATGTGTCAACATGTTAATTTCAGAGCAGGTTGCAGTCATGATGGAATTTGCAGACACAAATAACATGCAGAAATAAAAAAAATAAAAACTTAAACAGTTGGCATTTCTCAATTTTGTAAATGTTAATTTTGGTTGGACAGTTGAAAAATGTTTGTTAAAATGCACACAAATATTGTAATGCAATGCTGTAAATTATCTTTACATAGACAAATAGTGCTGTGAGTTCAATGACAGTGCAGTCATTGGAGCTTCTGTTGACAAGCATTGCTAGGGGAGGTGTTGCATCAAGCTATTCAAAGTAATTCAAATTAACAGCTTTTCTTACCGCCCAGCTTCCGGGGTGATTCTAACAAAACTTTGAAGCCTGTTTTCTCCTTGAAGTACTTTGGAGAGTGCCAACATTCAAATGGTCATATCTCCTTCAATTCTTTGTCAATTTCCACAACTTTGACATTATTGGAAAGATTAGACTCTGCTCTTTCAGGATCTTTAAATAACTCAAAATGACCCCAGGTAGACTTGTTCATTGTTTTGCCACGGCGTGTCACAAATATAGAGAAAACACAGGAAAAAGCTCTCAAAAAATAAATACAGCCCACAGTGGAAGCACTCCTTATAATTTATCACAGTTTTCCCTCTCGATATGAATGGTGTAGGTTCACAAGCACAGCAGGAAGCATAGATCATGCAAATGAAACATTAATGTTTGCACTCATTGTTTTTTTTTTTTTACAATTATTTGATTTTTATTTCCGTTCTACAAGACAAACAGCCATGTACAAAAAAACCACCTCACACCTAAAGGCAGTTTACAGTGAGAAATTAACCTAACATGAATATTCCTGGACTATGGGAAGAAGCCAGAGTCCCTGGAGAGAACCCACACATAAACAGGGAAACATGCCAACTCCAAGCAGAAGGGAGCTGGCTGGGATTCAAACCCAGAACGTCTGATCCGCTCTCATTTCAAGATCCTGGCAGTTATCCTCATTGGATAATCAGGAACCAATCAGTGACAAGCATTGTTGAAATAATAAAATGGACCTGTTTTTATTCATTTAGATCCAGAAAGATGTGAAAATGTAGCCACTGATCACACTTAATAAACAACTCTGGATAGTGAGGAAGGTGTCACCAGAAAGTGTTAGAAAAGCTGAGGAATGTTCATTTACACCTTTCCGATCTGATTCTGCTACACTGTTTCATTTTTACTTTTATAGCAAACCAAATAAAGCAGGGAATAAAAAAACAAAAATTGCATTGTGAAGATGAGGAAAAAGTATAGTGGAATGGTTAAAAACGAAAAAAGGCCTTGAGTCATCCCTTATTTGTAGCAATGTTTTAACCCCTTATTACCTACATTTAGTAACTATAACATAAAAAATAAATATATTATTTGTCGTTGTGCGTTAAATTAAATATATCTTCAGCAAAACACATAAATCTAGGTATTTGGTATGCAAATACAATCCACTGATGTCCTCCGCAAGCATCAAGAGGCATTAGTGTTAAATATATATAATGTACCGTTGCTGTATGGTGGTTTAAGGTGAATTTGTGACAGTAATCTGCACTGGGTTAAAGTTTCAGCAGTAGTAGTCGTAACAGTAGTAGTTGCCCCTATCAGATTTTTATTACTTGACTCTACTGCCTTCACACTAATTTTCAGTTCAGTATCTGTGCATTTTAAATGAACTATTTTTTTATCCACTTAAGTCAAACCTTTTAAACGCTCAGCCATAAAAATGCCCCTAAACTCAAGTGATGGCCAGCAGCCATTTCACAAAAAGACAATTTAATAACTTAATAACTTATCTAGCTGGATGCACTGATCAGGTATTAAAAGCTAAATTACATTGACTATTTCTACATCGTGACACCTGTTATTAGTCGGGATATATTAGCCAGCAAGTGAACATTTTGTCCTCAAAGTTGCTGCATTATTGGAAAAAATGGGCAAGTGTAAGTGTCTGACAAGGGCCAGGTGAGTGAAAGCTACAAAACAGCTCTGTTGCTAACATCTTGGAGCCAGAAACCCCAGAGAGGGTCAGAGAGCATCTTCAGAACTGTAGACCTTGTGAGTTGTCACCGGTCTGCCCTGGTCAGTATTTATCAAAAGGTGTCCAAGGAAGGAACATTGGTAAACAGGCAGCAGAATGATGGGTAGCCTAGATTAAATGAGGCACATGGAGAGTGAAGGCTGGCCTGTGTGTACCAATCCAACAAGTTGATGCTGGTTCTGACAGAAAGAAAGACAATATATCGCAGCTTGATGCATAACGGGGCTGCATAGCCACAGACCAGTCAGGATGAAAACTGGATTCCCTACTTGCTGGGCTCTCTTTCTGCAGAACGATGCACCTTTCCATGTAACAAAAACTGCTTTGAATGATTTAAAGAGCACACTTTTACATTTTTTCCTTAGCCTTCAAATCCCCCAGATCTCAGTCAAATTAAACATCTGTGGGATATGTTTCTTATTTCTTGAGCTGCACACTATGCAGCCATGGTCAGCTAGGAAAGAAAATCCAAGGTAATGTGTTTAATAGTAGAACCAAACAATACAGCTCTCCAAAAAGGCTGCTTTCTAAACCTGCTTAGTTTTGTTCAGGGTTGTGTTGGGACTGGCACCTAACTCAGCAATCAATGGGAGAGAGGTGGAGGACACATTGAGCAAGCAAGAACCTTAATGGAGACTGAAGAGACAAACAGTCAAGTACACAAACTCTTTCTGTGGTGCGAAACCAGGGCACATAAATGCATGACCAAAACATGCAAACCCTCATAGGGTTCCTGTATTATCCAAGCCAAGCACAGTAGGAATAAATATTCACTGAGAGGAAGGTGTAAAACCAATAGCAACCATTCACCAGGCCCAAATGAGGCAGTTTATCAATAATGGTTAAAAAAAGGTCACACTTGTCTTCTGCTCTTTGAGTTGAAGACCTTGGTTGAAGCTATGAGGTTGAATGTGATTAAAAGGTCAGAACATTAGCCTGTTCTCAGTGTTTTGAAGGAACATTTTCTATCCATTGGAAAAGAAATATCATGACATTTACAGACTCAATGTAGGATTTTTCTTCTGCTGACAGATGCATTAGCAAAATATTCCTAAAATTTATCAAATGTGTTCATTTTCATGCTTATTATTTTTTATTCAGTATTAAATATGATACACAGCAAATCCACTTCAAACTCAATTTACTTCTACCAGCACAAAGTACATATATAAATACAAAACACTTTATCCCTAATGTCTAAACTGTGAGTACCTTCAGTGAATGAATATACCCAAAGCTTAGATCCGTACATTTAGATTATAAATGTGGTTTCAAATAAGAACCTGGGTAGCAGCTGCTTTCAACAACATGAGAACTACATAACAAAAATAAAAATGCATTATGTTTGAACAAGGAGCTTCATTTTACTGAAGAAAGAAAACGAATCACCCACAGCAAAGACATAAAGGTACGACCCAACCTCCCAAAAAAACATCTAAAATTTTTCTCTCTGCACTTAGGCAGTATATGAAGTAGACACCTGAGTAAATGTTAAGTGGCAATAAGAGCCGCCTCTCAGAATGTCTTTCCAAAGCAGCCAAAGGTACAAGGAACATTAAGACCAAAAAAACTGTGCTTGAATGTAAATATGTTTCTAGAATGAAAAATAAAGTAACATCTCTGCTGCATAACAAATCTCTTCAACTCAATCAGATGAAAGACAACCAAACCCCAACTAAACTGAAGTTTTCATCCAAAGTGCTTCACGCTAAAATCAGTCATTCACCCATTCATACACGCATTCACATACTGACCGTGATAGGCTAAATTGTAGCCACATATCTGCGTTAACATCCGTATCGACTGATGTTAGTCAATTTTTAACAGTATGGGTTCCATAAGGAAAACTGGGTTTGAGGCTGAAGCTTAAAGAAAGACAGGGATGTGATTTATGGGAAGGAACTATTTAAACTGGTCCAAAGTACAAACATCAGATTTATGAAAGAGAGCTATGAGCAGATGGTAAACATGTAGAATATCTTTCTTGAAAATGTTTTTCTTTCCAAAGCGAAGAAAAGATCCTCCACTATGCGTCTAAATTATTTCTTGTCTTGAAATCTGGGTTTAAAACAAGCGATTTTATTTGCTGGCAAAATATCATTTCTTCACACTGTTTGGATATAATGTGATGAATTCAGTTAATTTTTCAATATACTGGCTGTTTAAACTGGTATAAATGAACTGAAAACATTGTCAAATGGAGGGAACAAATTGTTTTTATCTGGAGGGATTGCTCCCAGGAAATGTAAAGCCAAGCCAGGATTTTAGGGCAAAAATGTGTCAATCATTATCTTTAGCCAGATGTAGGAAATATTTACCAGGATATTCTTTCAAGGGGATTTCAAGTGTGTTTGTATATGCATGGTAACTCAAAAATAAAAACTGAAGTATAAGAAATAGTTGAGATATCTAATTCAAAAGCCTCAGAAATGCAATGGGAAACAAGTCTGAACCTAAAATGTCAGAGATGTGAGCCAGACATTACCAACTGTACTGAGCTCTGCCGCTTCAAATCGCGCCCCTCTGAAACTCCCTGTGGATCAGCTCAATCTGCACTTATACAAGGGTCAAAAAGATCACAAAGTAGCTAATCATCAAATACAAAAAGAAGAAGAGAAAGGGAAAGGCCTGCTGATCCATTTCTGGAACAGGAAAAACTGTCTGCACATGAGGAAATTTCACAGTGTGCATCTTACTATTTAAATATGAGCAGAGCTGCTGAAATACTGAACCTGACATTCAAAAATGTCTGAATGAGTACATGCAGAAACCTCACATACTGGGTCAAATTGACCCGTTTAAAGCATCAGACGTCTGTGGTGCTGAAGGATCCAACTGGAAAAACACACTAAATAGGAGGCAAAGAAGGACACCTTAACAGTCATTGGCTTAAAAATTATTAATAAACATTCATAAAATGTCCACTGCCTTGGAAAAGTATTCATACCCTTTAAGCTTTCTCTAAGCTTTTTCACATTTTATTGCGAAACATAAACTTGAATGGATCTTAATGACATTTTGTCGTGGAGCATGAACATGAATTATTTTGAATACTAATTAATACAGTCAAAGAGTAATGAATTTAAAATCTACAGCCGATTTTCTCTAAATGGAGGTAAAAAATAGAGGTGGACTTGCTATTTCACAACAAGTTAGACCTAATATTCTACCTAAAGCTGTCTTCTTCTGCATTTTGCTCCTTCAGAAGCATAGACTAAAACCAGATTTCAGTAATTCATATCATAATTTAATAAGATCTGAAAAGTTTGTGTTTTATGTTTTCAAAGCAAGGCTCAGTTAAATATAAAAGTAACGCCTAAAGCACCTTTAATTCTGTTTGGAATAAATGAAAACACAAATTATTGCTATAATGAAACGTTCGCATCTTCTTGAGGCAAAAGGAGATTCAGTTTGAGTTCTGACTGTGAAAAGCAGATTTTCCAGACTTACAGCAAACAACAGTTAGGACAAAATTAAACAATTCTGCCTAATTTACAGAATGTTACCACAAACCAAACTGATGACACACGATGATTTGAAGAAGCAGATTTCTACTTCTACTTGTTGACGAGGCGTTAATGATAAGAAAAGAAGACGGGTCTCATCATACTGTGACTAAGCACCCAGTGATTCCCAGTGACTCACTGCACCAACAGATGTGCACCGATGGGATGAATCTGAGTCATTATGTCGGCCGCCCCTGTTTGCTCCTGATGTGAATCTGTTGTGTTTGCATCTCATATTACCAATCAAACTAAACCAATTACAGATATTACAAATTTGTTATGTTTGTGTGAGGTGGCCAAAGAGGAGGAGGAGGAAGAGAAGTGTGGCAGCTGCTAACAGGCAGCAAACAGCAGGTAAAGAGGAGAGTATCAAAGCTGAAGGTAAAGTGTTGGTTGCTGCCAGTACTATTAAAGCACCCACACATTTTTATTTTAAAATGTACAGGCTTATAATTAATGGATGATAATAACATAATTAAATTATACAGTAGGGGATGTTTTTTTTTACCTTACATCTTACTTATAGGAGGGTTTTTTTCTTAGTGATTTTTGCCACTTTGACTCAGTCATAGTTCCACTATTTCCTCTATGGATATTTTCAAATCAGGTCTTTCTGACCTTGTGTTTGGGTGCTATTAGCCTACAGGGCCCTTTTTGTGGCTCTGACTGTTGCAAGACTGATAAATGACAAATGCAGTAATTAATTACAGCCCAAAAACCGTGTTACAGTGGTTCTCAATCCTGGTCGTCAAGGCCCACAGTCCTTCACATTTTAGATGTGTCTCTGCTCCAGTACACCTAATTTAAATGAATGCATTTCCTCCTCAACATGGTATGAGGTGCTGCAGAAGCTTGTTAATTCCCATTTCATTTAAGACAGGGTGTGGCAGTAGAGAGACACCTAAAACGTGCAGGACAGAGGGCCCTGAGAACCACCGGTCTAAAATAAAAGGTGCCACAGCGCCGATGAATAATCACAGCTAACTGAGAAACTAAGGACCTTATACACTAACTAACACTACCTAGAGATACACTGAAAAATCAGCTGGTGGCCAGAATCGGCCAATTTTAGGGTTAATTTGCCTGATCTGTGATCAGCTGGTCAGATACTAAAAATCCAGTTTTGTTTTAAACAAATATACCACGTCTAAAAACTAACAAGTCACAGTTATTGAAGATGTAACTAAGGAACGCTAGCTATTTTCAATATCATTGCTCTGAAAAGCATTTAGAAATGAAATATTTTTTTTTACCAAGGTCTGCTGGCTGTTCATTCAGGTTGCTCCAAACTGAAACAGGGAGGGACACGCCAATGGATTTGCTTTGCCCTTTTGAACAGGTTTTTCACCTCCAGTTTGGAGCAACTTGAGGGGAAACCATGGCTTTGTAGCTGCATAGTGATTGCTTAAATGTACAACAACCTAAGAGCCTCCCTTAATTGAAAGAAAATGGTAACAATTAGTGCAAGGTTAGAAACATACAAAACATGCCTTTTGTCTTTTATAGCGTGTGATTTATATTTTTCATCCTGGTCTTACAGGTTATTTTTGTTTGTTTGTTCATCATTCTAATAAAAATCCATATTTAGCTTCATTATTTCAGTTAATCAGCTTGTAAACGTCCCTGTGCCGAGTTCTAATTTAAATTGGCTCTTTTTCTTTTATTTTAACGTTCAATCAACACATACATTTCCTTTACCTACTTTTGTTGCATTATAATATTGTCCAAAGGATGCTTTTGTTATACTAGTTTGACATTTTGATCCACTATTATTCTCTTTAATGGCTGTTTGAGGAGATTTAAGCTTCCTTAGCCCTGAAACTAACAGATTGAGTCCAACTCAGAAAATACACAACCATATAATGATGTAACAGCAAGCTTGGGAGCTATTGGCACAGGTGTGTGCCATCTGACAGCTATTCAAAAGCCAGAAAAGACCAACAAGGGTGACACGCAATTTTCCTCATATGCTACCACTTAAAAAAGCCAGAAAAACAAATCAAACAAGACTCAGGATGGAGCCTCTAACGGATGAGGTCAGGAAGAGTACAGAGTCAGAAATCTCTACGGTTCGGAGAGGATTGTTCCATATTTCATCTAGGTTTACAGAGAGCAGCCACATTCATTATGCTGACCAGCTGTACCATGACCGACTCAGAGGGCACCGTTTCCACATGGTGAAGAAGTGCTTTACTCATCTACTTCAGCGCTCGAACACTAAGCCGCTGCGTTGTTGTTGCCAGATGGATAAGAATCTCTATTTTCTGCTGTCAATACAAGCTACTCAGAAATGCATGCTGCGAACGACCCACATCAATGCAAAAACTGTCCTGAGAGTTTTGTAAATAATATGAATAAGCTCTGATAACACTGGAGGTTTCTGGTTGCTAAATTCGACTGTCTGGCAAATATTAGACAAATTAAAGCATCAGCAGCCAATATTTACACGTTTTGAAGTTAAAATGGCTCAGAAGTGACTGTTCAGATTCAACAGCTACTGTTTTATAAATTAATTGTTTGTATTTAGTTACAAGCTGAGACAAGAAATTCCTCTATATATCCACTGAAACTTTAAACTTCCTGATTATCAGGCAAACATGCACATATTTCCCTGAAAGTGGGTCTACTGGATGTAAGAAGCTATTATACCGGTTTTATCCCAGGAATCAATTTTTATGATGTGCTACACAGTTTCGAATGTGGTGACAGGAGCACTGTGTTTGGGCAGCACAGCAACAAGGACATAATCCGGCAAATGTCATTCAAGATGTCCATTTTCCGATTCCTGTCTGTCAGACCTCTCATGTGGCTGACATTGTGATGTCTTGTTCCTAAAAATAATGTGGGAAGGGCGACAGTTTTTGCTGAAGTCTGTAAGTTTGCTTCATGAAATACAACTTAAGATAAAAGAGCAGGAGAAACTTTAGGATATCTTCAAGCTGTCGCCTTGCATGTTTTTTATTCCTTGCACTAATGATGTGAGGAGATGAGGACAGAACATGGGGAGACAACATGAGCCATCCTTCATTCTGACTCATCGGTATAAACTGATCAGACACAACATGTGATACAGTTGCATCATATATTAATTTTATGCATCCTACTAATACATTTCATTACATTTGTGAACTAACATGACCACAATTTAAAAAAAAAAATATTACTATTATTATTACATTATGTGTGGTTATTTACTAGTTAAGGTTTCGCTTTAATTTTCTTTAAACTTAATTTTTATTGTTTGTTCATCGTTTTGTTGAACAGAACAGAACAAACAGATATTGGCAACAGGTAGTAACAATCTAATATATAGGCATATAGAAGTTACAGGTATGAAACAACAGTCATGTTTACATGCGTACAACATTTCAAATGTCTATGAGACAAAGCACAGTATTTGTTATCAAAGAGTCTAAACCATTTGCCCCATCTGATTCTGTAAAGTTCAGTCTTCAGCCTCAGCATAAATGTTAACCTTTAGATTTTGTGTGTTTCGATAGTTACAAAGTAGGTTGTTATAATTTAAAACCCAAAATCTATTCTTATTTTCCCTCAACATCCTTCCAAAAAGTCCAAAAAATGTGGGTGTGGTTTGCCTCCGTGTCCCCACAACCCCTCCAGCAGGTAGATGCATTGGAGCTTCTATGAAACTGTTGTTTTGGCGTTATGAAAATACACACCAGATTTTTCCAGAGTTCGGCAGCAGACTTACACATATTATCCCATTGTTCACATGTTATTACGGTATTCAGTGCTTTTTCCCATCTATTTCCCATCCTTTGTCCTTCAACAAGCCCTGATCAAGCTTAGAAATAGTAGATCTACACTGTTTAGGGTAAGCCTGAGAGGCTAGTTGATTATCTCATTGGCCTCTGAAATACACATTTTTGGTATGTTCGAAATAGTGTGTTGTCGTAGTTTTAAAAATTTAAAACAATCTTTGTTTCTTAAATCATATGTTTGTCACAGTGTTTTAAAACTTGGTAAAAGTATTCTTATCCCGTATTCTGCAATATGCAGTTATTTCTTTATGTGACAAGTTTTTAAAATTTTATTCAATTTGGTTAGACATAAACTGAGTACAAGTATCTTGATGTTCAAATTTAGTTCCCTCACAACTTCAAACCAGGTCAATAAGGTTTTGCGTTATAAAGTTATTTAAGTTTTCACAATTTGTTTATATGAAATGTTTCATGCACCAGTTATTAAAACATATATGCCAATGTGTGAGCCTGATTAACAAGTCAGTTACAGAAAAACATAATGCACAGGAGATGACTGGACAGTTTAATTGCATAAAAAAATTATTTCCCTTACCTAATGTTTATTTAGATTCATGGCATTATTAAAATGTGAGTAATATAGACCAACAACTTTACCCTTTATTGGTAAAGAGTAAAGTAATGAATTATGTCAGTTGGATGCTATTTAACAACAATAACATTTTCATATGGAATAATAGAGTAGTTCAGTTAAAAAACAATATTTACTAAGGCATCCATTAGTTTCATTTCAGTGAATATACCACATATGACACGTTACACATATACATTAAATCTTCTCTTAGACCTGTGAACAAGTTATCTATTTAGCATAACATGCATTTTGAAAATCCAATTATATGAGAGGTATTTTTTCTTAAAATTAGGACACTCTGCATTGCTCAGTATTTTGAAGCAGGACTTTGGTGCACTCTGAACTGTTAAAGTGAGATTGATCACCATGGTAAGATCAAAAGAGCCGTCTGAGGTCTTCAACAATAACATTGTAGAAAATCATGAGTCACCAAAGGGTGTTAATTCAATTCAATTCAATTCAATTCAATTCAATTCAAATTAATTCAGTTTATTTATATAGCGCCAATTCACAACACATGTTGTCTCAAGGCACTTCACAAAAGTCAGGTTCATACATTCCAATTAATCCTAATCATTGAACAGTGCAGTCAGAGTTANATGAATAACTTCAATTCAATTCAGTTTATTTATATAGCGCCAATTCACAACACATGTTGTCTCAAGGCACTTCACAAAAGTCAGGTTCATACATTCCAATTAATCCTAATCATTGAACAGTGCAGTCAGAGTTAGTTATTGAAACTGGATAAAAAGTTTTTCTATCTAAGGAAAAGAAGATTAGCCATTCCAATGTACGGAAAATTGTGGAAGACATTCCCTCGCTCCGCCAACATGCCCAGGTCTCGTTGTCCAAGCAAGTTCACTCTGTTAGCAAACTGCAAGATGCTAAAAGAAGTCTCCAAGTACCCTAAAAATTAATCACAGGAGCTACAACAAGCTCTTGGTACTGTTGTTATCAAACTGCATGTCTGTACAATCAGAAAGAGACTGTACAGGTGTGACTTTCATGGGAGCTGTGCAGGGAGGAAACCTAGGCTCTGTAAGAAAAAGTCAAAGTAAAGTTTGCAAGAGACAGCATGGACAAAGACCAGGACCTCCATAATAATGCAGGTTTGACAGATGAGTCTAAAACTGAATTATATGGACACCAGAGCAAGGGGACATTTTGGCATAAACCAACAACAGCAAGGATGGTTTTCTGTAGTAGGTCCTGCCTCACCCACAGTGATAGAGCACCCTGAATTTTATTGTGTATCATATGGTGCCTGAGGAAAATGTGAGACCATCTGTCAAAAAGCTGAAACAGCAGCAGAGCTGGACCTTGCAACATCACAATGTCCCAAAACATACCAATGAATGCCCAGGGACAGGCTGAGAAGAAATGGAAAGTCCTGGAATGGCCAAATCAAAGACCAGATCTTGATATCATTTAGATGTTGTAAGATGACTTGAAACCAGCTGTAAATATAAAAAACACTCAAACATCTCACAGCTGAAAGTGAAGAGTGAAGTAAACTTTCCTCAGACCTGTGCCAGAGACTGGTAGATGGCTATAAGAAGTATCCCACTGAATCTATTTTAGCGAAAGGAGGTAAAACTAGTTACTAACACAAAGAATGGGTGGGGAACAAAATGAATGTGCCTTTACATCACATACATGCCTCTGGCTTCAAACAAACTGTTTCATTACGTGTCAGAAAGAAAGGTCATCTACGTAAATAAAGCTGTGGAGGATGTAGGTGAAGATGCACACAGTAGTAGCAAAGCAGAAGGAAGAAAGCGGCTGCACATTTATCTTTTGTTATTACATGAGGTGGGACAAGTCAGGGTCTGATGCCTTAAGAGCTCAAACTAATACATTTGGCCATGAATTTGCATGAAAAATATATATCATTGTCAAATTATGTTTATAAACTGTTCCAATAAACTGGAAAAAGCCTGTGTGCTGTCTGTAGGGGAAGGCACTGGGCACATTTAAGGGTGATGGTGGGCAGATTATGTCTTCATTCTGAATAATTCCAAGCTGTTTGTTTTCGCCTGCTTTTCCAATCTATTTGTTTCCGCGCTTCGACTAAAACCCGATGAAACTCTAGGGATCCTGGTAAGCGTGTTTCCCAGAGGAAGTTCATTAAAAGTTTCCTCGAGTAAAAAAGAAGAAATGCTGCATAGGTCTGTAGTCTCAAACTCTTCAAACTTTCATGTTTGGTGAAAAAAAAAATAGATGTGAGACAAAACTGCGAAATCGGTGTACAGTTCTTTTATGATTTATCTTAAGATCAGACTCTTAGTTTCAAATGTAAATACTGAGAAACAGACGCATTTCAGCTTATCATACCATGAGGCTGTCATACACAGCCATGGCTCAAAGAAATTAATGGTTATTTTAAATCATTAGTCTGTGTAATGACCTTAATGACCTGCTGCACTTTCAACATCAAATATATTTCATGACGTCCTCTTAAACCAGGGGTGTCCAAACCTTTTGTAATGTGGACTAAAACTGTCAAGTTAAAAGTGTTCATGGGCCAAAAAAATATAATATATTAAATATATAAATAAAACTTATAAAATGTTGGACATTGCCTTACTAAAAGAAAGATAACAGCAAATTCTTTAGGGACTGATTTAAAAAAATGGAAAGATATTTTCTCCATTCTCAGCAACAAGAACAGCTTTTGGGTAAGTCTTTATTTGAAAATGTTTGCTGTATTTAGCAAAGTTTAATAAATTAGTAGCAGGTTTGGGTGCAACAAAACCAAAAGTCTGCTTTTGGATAAGTCACTGGATAGATGTGGTCCTATTTACTATGATAATAAAGAGAATGCAAAAAATGTGTGGTTATTTAAAGGCAAATGCTCTGTGTTGTACCTAATATTTTCCATTGTAAGAACATTTCAATTTGTTGGTCATAAATTCGCCCTAATTAAAAATAAAAGTCTCCACCTGCGCTGGTGGGTCCAGTTTATTTCGTTCTTGAACAGCCGCACAGAATCAGTCCAGAGGCCCCCTGACTGCACTTTAGACACCGCTGTCTTAAACGGTTCCAAGAAGAACATTTATCTTTTAACTTCTTTGTATTTATGTTAGGTACAGATGGAAGACAACAATCATTTAGGAAACATGAGGCTGTAGCAGATATTCTGAATGTTTGCATCGCTGACATTAGGAAATTGTTGAGTGGTTAATGCGCCCCAAGCCAAACACAAGACAGACACAGATGCATGACCTGAAATGTGACGGTTTGTTTTGTTAAGTAGAAAAATAAAGTAAGTCACATCTTTAAAGCAGTTAAAATAATAGCACTTTAACATAAACCTTTCACTTTCAGGTTACCATTAGTAGGAGCAAAAGTGTATTTAAGTATTTCAGCTTGTCTGCAGCTTGTCATCCGTCTCAACAGTGTCCTGACTAATTGTTAGTGGCTAAGCGCCCCTGCTGAAACACAAACCCAGAGTCTGAACAGTCTTCCTGGACCTTCTTCGAAAGGAAAGGAGATACAGGCTGTTACATATTTTCTCTGTTAGGGTTATAATGAACCGATGTCCCAGCCGCTGGTTGCTTATCTTCACTTTTTAAAATCACAACTATTTTTCAAGCATCCTAAGGTCTAAAAAAGCTATTCTGACTGTGAGATTATTGCCTGAAGCTCTGAGCTGCTGAAAGCTTAAATAGACAAAAACATTTGTCAAAAAAGATCAAATCTTTATCATTCTTTGGTAGCTTTGGACAGGATGTTCTTATTTTAAGGAGCAAATTAACAGCTAAATTACCACTTCAAACGTGACTTTTTATTAAAGCATGCACAAAAGAAAACAAAATCACAACGAAAACTAAGAAAAGCACCAAATACTGTTACGGATTGCTGCAGGAAAAAAAATAAAAACAAACTATTTATGGCTTTTACGTAAAACCGGACCTCCTATATTTTAATTGGTTTCAAACTAATCCCATTAAAAAAGAAGACATTAAACACACATATCCATCAGCAGCCTTTAATTTTACTGAAGACCTTCTTCCCTGCAGTGCTTAGTCCATTTCTCCATTAAATGGTGTCCATTAGGAAATGCAACCTGATTATAACAGTGTCCACTCAACAAGTGATACATGCAGGTCGGATTAACCTGCAGGTACTGAACAAAACAACATCTTATCCATTTATTTTGCTTTGTGATTTTTGCCACCATGAGTCTGGCTAGATAATATTCATTTCTCCTGAGTGAATTCCTGATAACTTAGTAAACCATTATCCCTGAAAAGCACCACTCCATAGCAACAGCTGTAAATTTTCAGCATTGGAAGAGATTGCTCCTGCCAGAAATGACCACCAGTCCAGATTACATTAAATTTTTTTAACTACTTATTCTCTTCTTGGCTGAGGCCGATAATTTCCTACCTCTGAGGAGCCCACATGTAGCCATCCTCTGCAACGTAATGGTATTATACCACGAATATGTTCCTCCTGTATTTGTTAATTTAAAGTAATTTAGCCTGAAGAGCTGGAATAACAATATTCCCTATGCTGTGGATATGGCCCAGTGCTGTAGAGAGAGCACAACCCATATACAGAGGCTTCAGTCCTCAACACTGCCGTCCCAGGTTCGAATCCTGACCCCAGAGACCCGTGCTGCAAGTCTCCCCTATCTCTCCACCCCACTTCCTGTCTGCCAAAACATAACACAAATAAAGGCCATTAGTGCTGCCAAAATAAATAAATAAAGGCAAAAATGTGAGTAGATAAACTCAAAGGAAATTATCAACAGCAAAAATTGTGCAAAGCCTTAGAAAAGCTAAATAAACTGAAGAGAAAACAAGCAGTGAAGATAATTTGTCTTCACAGTGTGCAGCAAATAAGTCCATTAAAATGGAAAAACCCAGGTATGTTTTTTATATAAACTGTCCCAATGCAAACTGTACAGTACAGTATACATGCATTGTGTCTACAGGCATGATAATAAAATCAACTTTCTTTCTGTGATTTTATGTGTTATGAAGACAAAATAAAAGATAATATTCTTCACTATGGCCTAAAGTTATATGAAACTGTATCCAAGATGGCGCCGACAATGGCAGCCTCGGAGCTTCGCTCTCTCTTTGTTTTTGTATTTTGTGTGTTTTTATGTTTTTCGAGCCACAGTTCTGTGGTGTCGGGCCACAATCCTGTGATCT
>JAHUTJ010000377.1:7282-31564 GCA_036250325.1 Characodon lateralis | reverse complement strand
TAATGATTTGGGTTTAACTGGATGAATTTGGACTGAATTGGATTGTACATAACTGGAAATAGTCCTGTAAAGTGCCCTCAGATATACCCAGAAATGGTGGATTTTATTTAAACTAGTTGGTTTACCTGACACTTTAGGCTAAGTTTCAACCATCTAGCTCTTGATTTGAGGTGAAGTTGAGGAATTCAAAGGTAGTTCTTTCATTATTCTGTCCATTTTGTGCAATGCACAAACCAGCCAACCCGCACTGCAACAGGATGCTGAAACCACCCTGCTTGAGAGTCCATACAATGTTCTTTAGAGATGAACTGATCACACTTCTACTGCCAATACATTGCCCAACACATAAAAGAGAAAAACATACTACAATGCAACAGAAAGTGAAGAGGCTATAAGATTATTTTGATTTTGAGGCTTGGCTCTTAATTAGTTCAACAGTCAAAACGGACAGAAGCACATTAATTCATAACAGAAATGAGAAGAAAAAGGCACAACAAAAACTCTTAGCTGATTTCCAAACCTCCAGTTTTAGAAAACGGCAGCCCTGGATGCAACAACAGTTCATTTTCAAGCAAGTTTCTTTGTAGGAAAAATTATAATCAGTAAAACTCAAAGAAAATTCATTGAGGTTGTGATTTTATTGGGTTTGTTCCACTTGTCTTTCAGTGAAATGATGCTTTGATGACTGACCTGTCATGTGCTAATTTTCCTGTCAGCCAATGATCCAACTGGAGAAACCAGTTCTGACTGGTACCATGCCAGTGGTGTGGCCCACCATCCTCGACCTGGGAAGGGATGAGTGTAAAAGGATTCTCCGTAAACTTGGTAAGGTTAACAAATAAGGAATCGGGGAAAAATGATCATTTATAAGAATACATTTTGAATAAATAAAGCTTAACTAGCTTTATTCTGCATCAGCTGTGATGTGATAAACAGTTGGTGACTGAGTTGCTTCGGTTCATCTTCATTATTAATGTTTCCATATCCAGAGCTGGAAGCATACGCTGGAGTTATTAGCGCCCTGAGAGCTCAGGGAGATCTGACCAAGGACAAGAAGGATCTTCTGGGAGAACTCACTAAAATCCTCGGGTATTTACTTCATGCACCTTCCAAATGTTGCATATTAAAAGGAAAAAGTCTTGAATTGATTTGAAGGCAGATTTTTTTAATAGATTTAAATTAAGGTATTTGCTTTCTTTCTTCCTCATTCTGCAAGCATCTCAACGGAGCGTCATCGCGCAGAAGTCCGCAGGGCTGTTAACGATGAACGCCTCACCACAGTCGCGTACCAGTAAGTTCAGATCTGTGTTGGAGCACCATGTGTTCTTCCATGCTGCATTTCTAACCAGTGGAATCTGAGTAATCCTACAGATGTTAAAAATGACATCTGTTAAAAGCAGCATAACATTGTTGTCACTCACCTGCATCCCAGTCTTTAAAAGTATGGATTTTGGGTTTAGTATTTTCCAGGTCTGGATTAGTATGAAAAAAGAAAACAGAATAAGAGAAGCTGTTTGTTTCGAGACTTATCTAACTGCTCCATTTTCTGCCTCAGATTTGTGCAAATAAAGGATACTGGATGATCCTATATGAGCCTTTTTAGCCAATCTGTGAACAATGTTTTATTTTACAGCAACCAGCAACATAATTTGGCAAATAAAATATAACGTACAGAAGAAAACTTATTTAAAACTCTTTATTTTTCCTTGTGTGAGGCTGTTTTCCACAGGTGGAGATATTTTTTGGAAATTGTTGTTAAAATAAAAACAACAGTGGCCAATATCCAAGTACTCACTGTTGCTCTGCCTGTTTTCCAGCATGTCTGGTCCCAACAACTCATCCGAGTGGTCCATCGAAGGGCGACGGCTTGTTCCTTTGATGCCGAGGTTGGTGCCTCAGACAGCCTTCACGGCCACGGCTAACGCTGTGGCCAGTGCCACAGCCAATCAGAATGCCTCCCTTCTGCTGCCGGCTGAAACAGGAAACAAAGAAGGTAAAGTTTTGAAATCAGTCTGTGTTTTATTTCACGTTACCAGTAGTAACGTTACTCCTGTAGTAAAGGCAAAAAGCTCTGTTTAGTTTAAAACACATTATATCTTCTGACCTAGTATATCACTCAATAATGGCAAACTGTTGAATCTGTTCTCTTTTAGTTCAGCTCCAAAGGTCAGCCAGTAAAAACTAAAACTCTTTCTAAGTCCTGGGTGTTAGATAAAGCTCTGTGATGCTTTTTTTTTTTTTTTTACAGTTGTTGTATGTTATTCCTACACGAGCACCACCTCCACCGCCACCAACGCCACAGCATCGAGCGGACCCATCAGAGCCACGGTGAAATCTCCGAGACCTGCCAGCCCGTCATCCAACGTAGTCGTGCTGCCGAGTGGGAGCACCGTCTACGTGAAAAGTCAGTGTCAACATCCAACCCATGTCAACACTGTGCAGTACAGCCTTTGACACAATAGAATCTCTAAACTGTAATGATCTGAGCAAAAAATAACCATTAATGTTTGGATGGAGGATTTATCTGATCAGTTCAGAGTAAAAACAGTCGGACGGTAGAGTAAAACTGGAGTTAAAGCCAGAAACCTATTAAACATGCTGCTGAACATATCTGAATGTCTGTCTGTCCATCCGTCCGTCCGTCCATCTGGTTTTTGGTGTCTTTCCATATTTATAACTGTACATCTGTAGAAATATCTGCAGTAAATTCATGGTGAATGTTTGTATTTACACTTTAAAGATGAACTGAGAACTTTGGAAATGTAAGTCTGGAATTTTGAGATGGAAAATGTATAAGCACCTTATTTTACTCTTAGTGCACATGCAGCTCAACTCTTAAGTCGGATGAGAAGCTCCTTATTTCATTATTTTTATTTACTTATAACAATAAGGACATTAAACTTTCTTCAGTCTTTTAGTATTTTGTTCAAACCAATTAAAGGAGTCCTTCTAACATCCATGAGTGACCTGCAGGGGGTGCTAGAACCGTTCCTAATTCTTTGGGGATTTTGTCAAATTTCTTCTGTCATTAGCAGTAAACTTGTTGAATGATGAAATATGGAAAGTCATCTTTTTAGAAGCATACAAAAGGTTGATGACCAATAATTCACAAATTCTTTCACATATACTTCATTTAAACAGTAATGAGTTGGACCAGGGGTCTACAACCTCCGTCTCCGGAGCTGCAAATGGCTCTTTGGACCTTCCAAAATGACTCTTAATAACTTGAACTAAAAATGATAAAGTACCAACTAGTGCTTTTAAATATATATAATTTTTTCTTTGAATAATTGCATGGAGTTCCACAACAGAATGACAATAACAGTAATATTTTTTAGATCTTTTTTTCCTGTCATAACGATAACGATGGAAACTGTGCTTTTTTTTTTTTTTTTTTTTTTACATAATTTCCCAGAAATGTCAAAATCTTATAGAAGAGAAGTAAAAATTGAAATAAAATGGTGGTTCTTTAAAAATGGAAAAGGTTCATATAGTGTTGTTCATGTAATGTTTATCCTAAATTATAAGTTTTCTTTTTCCAAAAGATCAGGCAACATTAGCGGCTCTAAACTAGCTTCGTTTAGCTGGACTGAGGGCAAAAATGGCTCTTAGGAAATCTAGTGTGGATTTTGTAACCCAGACAGAGTCAAAATTATACAAACAGGTTTAGGCATAATCGCACAGTCCCACTCATGTTTGGTCACGTCTTTCAACAAGTTCAAACATGACCACATGCTTTCTGTGGTCATCAACTAGCTTCTGTTGTAGTTCTGGTTGGTATTTGACCCCTTTTGCTCTGCTTTTATACTTTCTATAACCAGTTTTAAGGCATTTTCAGGTCATTGTTCTGTCAGTACAACCCAAGTTCATCCGTGTAGCTGTTGACATGAAGTTGAGCAATTTTTAGGTAGTCCTTCTTTCTTTTTAGTAGTTTGTTGATGATGCTTCATGAAGCCTTTAAGCATTCTTCAGAGAATACCGATGCGCATCTCGAAGTCTCAAACACAGAAAGAACCTTGTAGTTGAAGGAAATATTGCAACACTTTGAAAGGAATTCATACCAAAAGTTTCAAAGTGTTTTGAAGCATCAGTGCGTCCACCACCCCAGCAGGCGTAGATTATCTTTCATGTGACTTTAACTAAGCAAATAGAGCTCTGGCTCCTCGTTCCTTTGCTTTACTTTGACATAGAAAGGTTCATAGTATCAGTTTCGCCCACCCCTTGACTCATTTTTCATCAACTTGTATCTCTAGCAGTCAAACAACCCTACAGCATGATGATCCTACCAACTGTGCTTGACAGTTGCTACAGTAGTATGAACACAATGACTCCTTCAGGAATGTTTCATTATGGCAGAACAGCTCAATCCATAAAATTAAATGTCAGCTGCATAGTGTTGTATGAAAAGTTGCTG
Organism: Characodon lateralis; assembly: GCA_036250325.1. NCBI lineage: Eukaryota > Metazoa > Chordata > Actinopteri > Cyprinodontiformes > Goodeidae > Characodon > Characodon lateralis. Next base: position 27,150 of record JAHUTJ010000377.1, on the reverse strand, counting down.
AATTTATTGACAATCTGACTAAAACGCATATAGATGACAAAACAAAACCCTGAGGAACTCTTATTGGGCAACTCAGGTATATTTGACTTGATCTGGTTTAGGAAACTGCTAAATTTCAGTCTTAAACTGAATATATTAAGGCCTTTAGATCACCAGATGATCCTTGGCATCAGATGACTGAGCTGAGAACTGGTTGTGTCAATAAACACTGCAAATTTCTGTTCCGCGTTCCTTACAGGTGTAAGTTGTTCCGACGATGATGAAAAGCCTCGCAAACGAAGACGCACCAACTCGTCCAGCTCATCGCCAGTGATGCTGAAGGACGTTACCAAGGTGTCCCCACAGGTCTCCAAGAACATCACCGTGCCAGTGAGCAGCAGCCCCAAGATGAGCAACATCATGCAGAGCATTGCCAACTCCCTGCCGCCTCACCTGTCCCCCGTCAAGATCACTTTCACCAAACCCACCATCCAGACCACCAGCACCACCACACAGAAGGTGAGCCGTTTCTCCTCCTATTCATGCTGTTATATGTCTCAAACATTTCCCACCTGTTAAAGCCTGCTGTCTTTGACCAGGTGATCATCGTGACGACTTCCCCGAGCTCCGGCTTTGTGCCCAACATCCTGTCCAAGTCTCACACCCATAACGCCACCGCTGTGGCCAAACTGGGCTCCACCTCCGTTCTGACTGCCCCCACACAGAAACAGACAGTGGTCTTCCCAGCCAGCTCTGGCCCTTCCCCCAACACCGTAGCCGTGACGACAGTGGTCTCCTCTACTCCATCAGTGGTGATGTCAACAGTGGCGCCATGTAGGTTCTTTTACTTGGATTGACTTTGTTCATATGAATCTAAACGAGCAATGAACCAGTCAGGCTTTTCCTGATACCAATTTGGCTGACTTCAATTTTTTGTCTAAGGATTATGACACATAACACAGTATAGCTTCTTTAATCCAGTTTTAATCCCAGTATGGAGTTTTTTAATAAGTGTGCACCAATCAGGCTTCTCTGGCCTTTGGGCTTTTCCGATTTCTCGTTTTCTTTGAGGTTTAACCGGCAGAGATGGTATATAAAATTTTAATGTTTTATAGGGTTCATAAAACATTAAAGGCAAAAAATGTGCTGCGTGTTCTTCGATAGAGGTAGTAGTTTTGAATCAAACAGAAAAAAATATCATCCCCACTTATGCATCAAAGCATATGTCTCAAACCTTTGTTATTTTTATTAAACATGGTTGATGCGCTAATAAACCAAAAATAGTGGAAGTTCAGAGTTTTGATGCAGTTAATGCAAATCATGTATATGTAAATAAAATCTGTTTTTTCACTATTTGATTTTCTGATAACCGATAATGACCGATTGAAGGAAACTTGATGGTTCCAGTCTCTGGTCGATTGATTGGTGCATCTCTGAAATAGACAGAAAGACAATAAGTTTCTACGTTTTAGTAGGCAGCAGCGGCTCAGTGGGCGGAGTACCCATCTTGCAATCTGAAACTTGTGTGTTTGATTCCATTTTCCTCCTGCGACATGTCAGTGTGCCCCTGGGCAAGGCACTTAACCCCAAAATGCCTACAGATATGCGTAATGGTACATGAATGTAAGCGACTGGGTAAATGTGGCTATACTGAAAAGCATACTGATTAGTAGTCATACTGGTTAGTATGACTAGAAAAGCTCAGTAAAATTTAGGTCCATATACCATTTTATTTGTCTCACTAGATACCCTGAAAAAGTATGAAATGTGCTACAAATACAAAGACATGTTTGTTGCAACAGGTGAGTTTTCAGACTCTCATCAATGTTAAAATTTCCAAAAGGTAAACTCTAAATTTCTAAACACAAATCGTTCTTACCAGCTTAAGACTGTTTACATTATGTGTTTAATTTTAAACTTGGAAGTTTAAACTAAGACAATATGGGACCTCTGGATTCAGAAATCAAGACAATATGGCAAGAAAAAAAATTTTGATCTGCAGGCGGCCACAGATATTTTTTTCATGTTGAAAGATTTTATGGCATTAGCATCACAACTCAGAGACGCCATTATGGCAATGAAGACCTCGCAGCAATGACCAGACATTAACGTTACTTATTCTCATGTTACTCCATGCAGACCCTCTGTCTGCAGTGATGAAGATTCACTCATCTCAGCATATCAAATGCTTAAAGTGCCTGACGTGGCAGGGAAGTGACATTTTGCTGATGATTTGTTTGACCACTTGGGGGTATAACTTATATTCAGATGCATTAGCAGACTGTAAATTTTACAGCTTTCATTGTGAATCATAAAAAAATGCACATCTGCACATGCGACGCTGGTGTAGGGGTTAAGCGTGCGACCACATATAAAGGCTATAGTCCTCGAAGCGGCTGTCCCGGGTTCGAGTCCCGGACCCGGCGACCTTTGCCGAATGTCTCTCTCTCTTTGCCCCTCTTTCCTGTCTACCTACTATCAAAAATAACGGCCTCTAGTGCCGAAAAAAATATCTCAAAAAACTCCACCTAAGACCGTTTTTTATACAGGGCAACATGCATGAGAAGACAGAAAACAGTGTGAGAGCAGCTGATGGGTTTTACTAGGAAACCATAAACACGTGATTGTTCGCATGCAACACTGGTCATAAGTACTAAATACGTTAATAGTTAATAACTACATCAGGCCGAGACTCTAATATATTGTTTATTTAAGTATCATGGTTTTTAGTTAGTTTAAAAAAAATAAAATTCATTTTTGGTGTACAGTCTGGGTGTTTTATGCTGATTTGAGGTAATTTACTATCAATATTGGTACCTGCTGATTAAAAGTTATGTTGGCTGAAATATCTGGAAATTAGAATTTTGAAATGATAATTCTGTTTATGCGTCCAGTAATGGAATGGGCTGTGTGGTCAGTATTTGAAAATGGCTAAATTGACAAATTTAGAAATTTTTCTTTAAAAAAATACGATAATGTGAAGGAATTTATTATGTATGAAAATATCTAAAAAAAAAAAAACATGCTGAATTCGATGATGGTGCTTCATGCCAATACAGCTATAGCTTAATTAGTGCATGCCTAGTGCACTAGGTGCATGCAGTTTGGTCAACCAAACATTTTGTCAGTTTATTGTTTTTAAAGGGAGAGAAATTTGTCCCTGCATAGTTGGGTCAAGCTGAACCAGAATGTTTAATATTATGTTTGTTAGTAATGTTTAAATGCACATTCAAAATCACTACAAAGTAAAAAAAAATACTTGAATTCAAGCCTTGAAAACTAGGATAAATATCCATACAGATTAATACATGGGTCAACTGCTTTCAACGTGGTTCTCATCAAATACTGTTGGTTCTTGAATGTGCAGCTTCTGCTGGAGTGAAGGTTGCTACAGCGAGACTCCCATCGCCGAAGACCTTGGTGGGATCCCCCACTCAGATCCTGGCTCAGTTTCCCAAACAGCAGTCGCCCAAACATCTGCAGCAGAGCTCACCTTTAGGAGTCTCCAGTATGGCTCAGAGCCAGACCACCACCACCACTCCACCAGGAGTCAAACCAACCATTCAGATCAAACAGGAGTCAGGTGAGATTTCATTTCATCTTTCTGTCCTGATTTCTGTTATGTCATGATTTATTCCTCTTTCTTTGAATTTCTGCATATTCTGCAGCAACAAAGGATTAAAACTATCATTTTATTTTAGCGTGTTAGAGTTTTTTCTAAAGTCAAAAATTTTTGCCATTTTAGTCAGCTTTTAATTTAACTTTAAAATTGCTGCAATGTTATTTATTTGATCTTTTGATCCCCCCTTTTGGCTTATATATGATTTAAAATAATAGAATTTTGCATTTCAATCTTTTTTCATTTCTCTCAATACATTTTTTTAAATATATTTTATCATCTGTTTTTATTTAAATGTATTTATTTTATGTGTAAAATAAATATTTATTTCATTGGTATTTTCAGCAAAAATGTATTTATTTGTTTCTATAATATCTACAATGTCATTATATTAATTTCTCTATTTCATTAATATTTACAGTTTATTAATATTTACAATTTTATAAAATTGTATATATTAAATATATATACTTTTATGTGTTATTTATTTAGCTGATAAATTTATAAATGTAAATTGATATTAGATGCATTTATTATTAATATTTTATTCTGTTAATGTTTAAAGTAAATTGTATTTATTTCATTTCCTAAATGATGTTTTTAAATTAAATTTTACATATATATCTTTATATATGTACATTTATATTATTTAATATGTTTGTTAGTTACATTTATATTTATTTACAGAATTAATTAGTGAATAAATGAATTGATTTATAAATCTTTTAATTTAACTGATATTTACAATATTTATATATTTTTTATTTATGCATTGCACTGATATTGTGAATAATTGTTTTCTGTTCTGATACATTTATCCTCTCAGTTTATAATCTGTGCAGCAGTCTATCTATCTATCTGTCTGTCTGAATATGTCTATTTTGTGTCTCCAGGGGTGAAGATAATCACTCAGCAGTTACACAACAGTAAAATCCTGCCCAAACCTTCCTCTGTGGCTCTGTCCAGTAGCAGCTCTTCGCCCATTATGGTTGTGAGCAGCAATGGCACCATCATGACCACCAAGCTGGTCACGCAGCCCACAGGTCAGGGTCCAAACCTTCTACTCATGCAGCCATCTTTAGATCTGGAAATGGCTTTGTTTGGGTAAGGGTTCTAATAAAGAAAATGAACATTATATCTCTACATGCAGCTACCCAGGCCACATATACGAGACCCACAATTGGTCCCAGTATTGGCGCCAGAATATCTGCCTCCAGTGGAGGGACTACCTACGTCAAGACCACCAGTGGCAGCATCATCACTGTGGTTCCAAAGTCTCTGGCCACTCTGGGTGGGAAGATCATCAGCAGCAACATCGTGTCTGGTGTGTCTATGGTCTCCAGCTTCGATGTGTCAATCATCTTTTTCTTGGACTCAAACCTAAAGTTCTTCTTCTGCTTCAGGTACAACAACGAAGATCACAACTATCCCGATGACGTCCAAGCCGAACGTGATCGTGGTGCAGAAGACTACAGGTAAAGGAGCGACCATCCAAGGACTGCCGGGCAAGAATGTGGTCACAACACTGTTAAATGCTGGGGTAAGTCAAATGGTACAGAGGCTGAAGCTCTTTGCTACATAAATCATTTAAAACTAAAACATTCAGTTAATCAAAAACCAGAACCAATGTACAAAGTGTCTTACCCGGCTTCTCAGCAGTAGCACCAGAACTAACCCTCTCCCTGCAGACAAAACCTTTTTAAAATTGCTTTAGGTAAACTATATGAAATCATTGATGTTTAGTTTCTTTAGTTTTTCTTTTTCACAGTGTTTGTGATCTTTGTCTTGAAAGGTGCAATATAAAAAAAGTTTTAGTTCCTAAAGAGAAAAAGAACTGGACTGTTGCTCAGTGGTCCAAAGTCCTATTTTCAGATGAAAGTAAAGTTTGCATTTCATCTGGAAATTAAGGCCTCAGTGTCTGGAAGAACAGTTGGAGAGGCACAAAATCCAAGTCCTTTAAGTCCAGTGTGAAGTTTCCAAAGTCAGTGATGACTTGGGGTGCCATGTCATCTGCTGGTTCTGGTCCACTGTGTTTTCTGAAGTCTACAGTCAACACGGTCATCTACCAGGACATTTTAGAGTGCTTCATGCTTCCATCTGCTGACACGCTTTATTTAGATGCTGATTTTCTTGCAGGATTTAGTACTGGCCCACACTCACATAGGTACCAAGACCTGGTCCATTGACCACGGTGTTACTGTGCTTAATTGGCTAGTGAACTGGCCTGACCAGAACTGCATAGAGAACCTATTGAATATTGTGAAGAAGATGAGAGACACCAGAACCAACAATGATGTCCTGAAGGCCACTATCAAAGCAACCTGAGCTTCCTGAACACCCTGGCAGAACCACAGACTGATCTCCTTGATGTAGAAATTCATGCAAAAGAAGCCCCAGCCAAGTATTGAGTGGAGATACTAGACAGTACATGGACATACCTTTCAGTAGGTACTCCACATTCCTTTAATAAAAAACATTTTATAATGGTCTTATATAATGTTGTATTTTCCTGATAAGTTTTGATGATTCTGACAAACAGCTAAAGAAAAACCAAATTTAGCTTAACACTTTAAATATAATACTGTCTGTGGAATGAATTCTAATATTTGTTTCATTTTTTAATTTGAATTACCAAAATAAATATGGTTTTTTAAGTGGCCTAATTAAAGTTCCAACTCAAATCCGAGTGAGGTGGCATGACCTTTTAAAAAGAACATCCATGCTAAATAAAAACTCTCCAGTGTAGCAGATATAGACCAATTCTGCAAAGAAGAGCGGGTCAAAATTCCTCCAGAAAGCTCATTGCCAGTTATTACAAACACTTGACTGCAGTTGTTGCTGTTAATGGTGGCACAGCCAGTTATGAGGTTTAGGAGCAATTACTACTTCACATTGGGCCAGTTGGTTTGGATAGCTGTTTTACTTTAATCCATGGAATCATAATTTAAAAACTGCATTTTGTGTTTTCTTGGATTGTCATTGGGTCTAAAAAAATATTTTATCAGAAACTTTTAAATGTGACAGCAAAGCAAAAACAGTAGAAATCTATAGGAGGGAAATATTTTTTTCATGGGTCTGTGTATTCCTTTCCTCGTGACCTGGGAACACATTAGGCTCTTTATAAAGAGCTCGAGTGTCATGGGGTAGAAGATTGTAAACAGTAGATGGATGGTTTATGACACTAAGCGATTTATGAAGGAAAAACCATGGTGGCATGTTAAGTTAACCTCTGTACAAACAGCAATCTAAGACCGGCTCATTACGTTCTGTAATTTGGGGCTATCTGCAATGCTAGGTCAGGATTTACTTCTGTCCTCGCCCTGTTTTGTATGCAAACAAATTATGTAAGGTTGTCAGCATTTGTGTGTTATCTTTACAGGGGAATTTTGCTAAGAGATAAGCTCTGCTCCTCAGAAACTCCCTAACATTTCACACATAGCCTTCCTGTGGAACCTCAGTTTAATCTCCTGGGCCTGGGCGGAGGCGAGGGTAACCGTCTCTCTCAGTGGTAACCCGGTTTCTTTCTTTCTTTCACTTTGCTCACCGTTTGATTCTGCTGGTCTCGGATCAGCTTTCCTTTTCACTTGAGGCTACAGCAGCTCACATTTCACAGTTACAGACTTGGTTAAGATGATTTATGGATGTAAAAAGAGGAGTATGGCCCCATTTTCTGCCTCTGCCTTCACAACTCGGCCATCTAGCAGAACACTTTAGAGTGCGTCATGCTTCCTTCTGCTGACAAGCTTTATGGAGATGTTGATTTCCTTTTCCAGTAGGACTTGCTACCGGCCCACACTGCCAGTTGTACCAAAGTTGTTTCAATAACCACAGTGGTACTGAGCTTGATTGGCCAGCAAGCTGGCCTGACCTGAACCCCATAGAGAACTTATGGAGTATTGTCAAGAGGAAGACAGCAGAACCAACAATGCAAATTACCTGAAGGGCGCTATCAAAGCAACCTGAGCTTCCTAAACACCTGAGCAGAACCACAGGCTGATCTTGATGCAGTAATTCATGCAAAAGGAGCCCCAATTCAATTCAGTTTATTTATATAGAGCCAATTCACAACACATGTCGTCTCAAGGCTCTTCACAAAGTCAGGTTCATACATTCCAATTATTCGTAACCATTGAACAGTGCAGTCAGATTCAGTTATTTATTCAAATTGGATAAAAAGTTTTTCTGTCTAAGGAAACCCAGCAGATTGCATCCAGTTAGTGACTTGCAGCATTCACTCCTCCTGGATGAGCATGTAGAGACAGTGGACAGTCACTGAGTGCATAGAAATAAACATACATTTCAGAAGCCTGACATTTCTCTTTAAAATATGGTTTTTATTGATCTTAGGTAATATTTTGATTCTCTGAGACACTAATCATCAAAATTAGAAGAAGTAAAGGCTTGAAATATTTCACTCCATGTGTAATGAATCTATGTAATCAGGGCGGACCGGCATACGGGACTACTGGGGTTTTCCCCGGTGGGTTAGTGGGCCGATGGTTCAGCCCGTGGAGGTGCTGTCTCTTGGCCCCGTTTGATATTTTGTATTTTACTCTATTTTAAATCCTATCGGTTATAGAGTGAGAATAAAAATTACATTAAATTTATCATAAAAAACAAAACACCAGTGATCCATGGCTGGGCTAGCAATCGGATCCCAACATGAAGGAACATCAGTCGGACTTTACCTTTACTTGAGTACATCATTATTGTGCTCTTTCCACCAATTAAAGCCAGATGTACTAAACATGCTGGACAGTGATAAGATAATGGACGGTGTAGTAGAAAAGAGTCAGTTGCTGCAGAGGTTAGTCATAGAGTGAACAATTTTTCTTCCAGGTTTTCTTCCCCTGTATTATGTCAGTTTCAGGTTAAGGTGACAAACTGTGTGGCTTTGTTATAGTTCACCTTATAGACTAAATATGTATACATATATACTATTGCTGTAAATTATATTGGGCATCTGAGAATAAAAATTGTCACATGCACTGTAGCTATGTGTGTGATTATATTTATAGGCCTATGTTTGTCAGGCCCACTTTCAACTGCTGGGTTGAAATTTTACTGTCAGTCAGAAACTCCCGGGCAACTTTTTTTCCCCAGTCCGACCTGTATGTAATATATCAGTTTCACTTTCTGAAACGAGTGACAAAACTTTTTAGGATAATTTTTTGAGCCGTACTTGTGGATATATCTATATAGAAGTTCCCTACAACCATAGTTCAACTGACTGACTGTTGGTTTTCTCGTTGCCTCCAGACTTTTTGCTCAGTGAAGCGGCCCTGCTTTGACTCAAATATTCAGGCAGATATTGAACAGTTTTAAATTTCTGCAGTAAAATTAGAAACTATAGTTCTCCAAATAAATAGTGTTGCCATTTTCCCCGTGAAGTTCTTAAAGGTTGGGATAGCAGCAGAAAATAAATGTTTACTGAACAGCCGATATGTGATCCCTCCACTGGGGGTGATCCAATCACTGAAAAGTTCCTGAATTCCCTTTTGTTTTGCAATATGAGAAATTTATATCCTATATTAAGGATTACTGTGACTCTGACATTGTTTGAAACTGCTGTTAATTTTGTGTTAATTGTGAACAAATGCTTTTCTTTCAGTGCAGCATCTGTATCTCTGATAGTTATAAAAGATGTTAATGGTTTGTATCTCGCAGGGAGAGAAGAGCCTGCAGGCAGTTCAGGGGACCAAACCAGCTATCATCACCACCTCCAGGCCCATCACCAAGATGATCGTCACCCAACCCAAAGGCATAAGCTGCGGATCTCAGTCCACCGCCACCAAGATCATCCCGACCAAGATTGTTTACGGCCAGCAGGGCAAGACACAGGTAGGAGGTCCCCTAACAGTCCCATAAAAAGCATGGTAAAGTCATTCTTCTTACTTACAATGTAACCAGGAACCTGTGAGACTAACCTATGACTTGATGTAGATGTTCACATGATCAGCTGAGTGACATGTGAGCGACACGACTGAGCAACTTGCAAAGGAGGGAACTTTAGCTGTTTGAAAAACTGTAGGTTTGTTCTTAGAAGGTACTGTTTTTCTGTAGAAAATGACTTATTTATAAAGCAAAATACCTGCAATGTTTCCTGAGAAGCAGAATCGGTGATTAAAATTGGCATGAGAAAATTCCCCTGCTCTATAAGCAGACTAACGTATAGCGAAGCCTAAACACTTTCCTGTTGCTCTCTTTACTTCCTAAATTCAAGGACAGAGATGAGTCATGAACTGAAAGGGCTAAAGAATGGCTTCTGCCAATGATTGCTTTCTGTCTGTCAGATGATCAGACCTCCACCGTGTTCAGATAAGGCATGGACCAGGATGAGATTTGCACAGTATGACGTCCTTCAGTGGAAATGCTACAGTTTAGCAGTATTTACTCAGAACTTTCAAGCAATCTAATTGGTGTTATTTAAAACTAAACAGATTATTCCTACTGCTGCTAGAATAATTTGAAATATTGGTTATTACCGTTCTAATAATGGTTATTTTCATTCATAGGCTTAAGCAAGAATTTTATACAATTACTTGTATTAATTTTCAAGAAAGCATGCCTGTACAGAATAATAAACCTTTTTGCTGTTCTGCTCTATAAACAGTAATACAGGTATAACAAGCTGATATTAGTCAGTTAGTGGGGCTATCTGCTCAGGTAGAGCCAGTAGTCAGCTGTTTAACAGATAGTTTATCAACTATAGCTTTAAGCTAGAGTTCATGCCTTTTTATAAGGGTGAAGAATGCCACTCCTTTAGTTTCCACACAATGACTTTTGGCACTAGTGGCCTTTATTGAACTGTAGTTTGAGTGGAAAGAGGGTGGAGATAAAAGGAAGACATGCAGGAAATGGCCTCAGACTGGGAAACAAACCCAGGCCAACCGGTAGAGGACCGTAGCCTCTGCACATGGTGCGCCTGCTCTACTAACAGAGCCAAACCATCACTTTACCACCTTTAAACCTTGATACTGCTTAGTTCAAACTTACTGAATTATTTCGTTTATTTGGTTCAGTTTGATCATAAAGCACTGCTGGCCTCGCTTTCCCCAGTTAAGGTCAGAGTTCACGAGTCAACAATAAGAAAGAGAAAATGGGCAAAAATAGCCTCCATGTAAGAGTTTCAAGACCAAAAACAATGCTGACACAAATGGCCCATCTCACATCTCCCAGAAAACATCTGGGTGATCCCCAAGACTTTCAGGAAAATATTCTGTGGACTGACAAGACAACAAACATGGTGGTGATGGTAGTGTGGTGGTATGGGGTTGCTTTGCTTCTTGTAGACCTTTTTTCCCCCTCTTTAATAAATGAAATCCTCTCAAAACTGCATTCTGTGTCTACTCGGGTTATTTTTGTCTGATATTAAAATTAGTTTAAACTGAAAGTAGAAAAAAACTTAGCGACTAAATACTATTTCACAGCTCGGTAGATAAAACTCACATACTTCAGACGAACCCTGGGACGTAAACTGTTTTTTCTTAAAAATCTTTAAACTAAGAATTAAGGTCTTAGAGTAAAATACGAGCAAAGACATTTGGTAATCTGAGTTGTGGAGATAGTCATATCTTTAAAACTAAGCAAGAATTGTCAAAGACCAATTATAGGTTTAATTTTTTCTCTGCTTTACAACTTTGTTTATCCTCTCAACATTTCCCTGAAAACACCTAAAAACCCCGTGGAGCACCTGCAGAAGCTTGGTCTCTCTGTAAAGGCAATATTTAACCTGAACAGTCAAACATAATGTAAATATTTGTAGTTATTAAAGTGGGAGCACACAGAAATGTAACATTTTTCGTTTTTATGTCACTGTACATGGAGGGCTACAGATATGGACTCGAATGAGGCTTTAGAAACAAGTCCTGCCTACATTTATTGTAATATTTGATAACAGTAAATGGACTGAATTTATTTAGGCTTTTCCAGTCATACCGACCACTCAAAAGGCTTCACCCAGTCGCACTCACAAACATGCACACATTCATACACCGATACTCAGATTGGTAGCCAACTTGGGATAAGTGCCTTGCCCAGGGGCACATCAACATGTGACCGGAGGAAGCTGGAATCGAACCCACAACTTTCCGATTGCAAGACGACTATAAAAATGGACTATTCTGAAGAGACTGTCCTGTGTGTATGTCCACAGGAAAATCCCTGGATATATAAACTCTAAAAGGCTGTAATTCTTGAATCCTTCAACATTCAGTCATACAGCAAACTAAAAGTCCAAATGGCTGCACTGCTGCAGCATCAGAACCAGCATCCCGGCCGATAAGCCAGAGCTGTATGCACAAGAGTACAGTAGGTAGGACTTGAACCACATAATATGACACGGTGGATATGATTGGGTCTGCAGAGACCATAGGTTGATGCAATTAGTCGAAAGAAATGTCAATTAAAAGAAGACAAACTGGCGGCCATTTTGGCTCAACACTGTTAGAAAAGAAAGTTTTATGAAGAAATTACGGTTTTCTGAACACAAATTCATGTGTTTTCCGACCTGTGTACGGGCTGCAGACGCCTCAGAAGTTATGTGTGGGTTTTTCTTACCAGAAGTTGATCTCTTGGACCCACTAATGAGGCTCGTCTGTGGTCATGTTTTGGGATTTCACAACAGAAACTGATTCACAGAAATGTTTTGGCCCACAAACAACACTAAATCTTAATCAGGTGTTATAAGAAGAAACAACAACTAAACCCGTAACAATTATATTAAATCCCCAAAGTGTTACTGCTATTATTTCTATAAGGGAATTTCACATTTGTGACACAGCTGTGTATTGTGACAGGGTAAACCCCACTATGCTAGTTTTGCTGCTATGGTGGAAAAGAGTTGACGAGCAGTGATGGAAGCAAAAATAAAACCAGTCGGTAATGAAACTTTAAATATTGTATCACAAGTCAACCCTACCCACTATTTTCTGCAGGCAGCAAGTCACTCTTTCAATATCAAAAATACATTGGAAGTCTAATTCAGTTTGGGTTTTCTGTCATCTAGAGAAAATTAGGTGATTGTGCAGATTGGTGTACAGTGTATCTATTGTATGAGCCTCCCACAGTCATGATCCACTCTTCGGTTTCAGTCCAAACCTAAATTAGACCAGTGTAAAATCACCTTAGATTTTTCTTAACATTCTGGGTTTCAGCAACAACAAAAAAATACTTTCAGTAACGAAAACAATCTTAGTTTCCAGTTTCTGTGATATTAAAAGTGGTTTTCCACATACATAACACACTCATTTAGATCCATGACATGACATTTAACAACAGGCAGAAGTCGGATCACGGGTAAAGCTTCATTTCTAAGGAAGTTGGTTTTAGTTTTAGTACTCGTTGAATTCTTGTTTAATTCATGTTCAATTCAGCTGCAATGACCTTTTAACGTTCGAGGTCCCTTCATTTCTTTTCCCACCTGTATTCCTTGGACATAAAAATGCCCTTTTAGAAATATTTGGTACAAAAATTCTTATTTCCCCCAATTTTTGCATGAATGACTTTAGCATCAGCCTGCCCCAGAGATAATAAACACTTTTCTGTGGCTGCTGCTCTGGTCTGTGGTATTGAAAAAAGCTCAGGCAAAAATGAAGCTCTTGATTTACCGGTCTATGTTCTGAACCTCATTTATTGTCATGAGATATGGATCATGATCAAAAGGTCAAGATCCCAGAAACAAGCAGCTAAAATTAGTGTCCTCCAGTATGGTGGCTGGACTCGGCCCTAGAGATAAGGTGAGGAGCTCCATCATCCACGAGGAGCTGGAAGTACAGCTGCTGCTCCTCCACGTGGAAAGGAGTCAGTTGAGGTAATTCTGGCATCTGATTAGGATGCCTCCTGGGTGCCTCCTTTTGATTTTTTTTTGGAGGAAACCCTGGGGAAGACCAGAACTTGCTGGAGGGACTATATATCCATTTTGGCCTGGGAACGCCTTGGGATCCTCCTAGAATGAGCAAGGGGAAGTTGCTGGGGAGATAAATGTCTGGGGTTCCCTCCTCAACCTGTTACCCCGCAACCCGATCTCTGAAAAGAGGAAAATGATAGATGGATGGAAACTTTTTAGGGAGTTTACTTGTTCATTCAGGTTAACATGTGAAAACCAATTTGAAATGCACACGTTAGTTGATTGAAAACACCTGAGAAAGGTCATCATAGTTCATGCTTAGAATGGCTTAATGATTGTTTGATGAAGCTGTTCCTAAATAAAGCATGTACTTATCTGAAAAGGAACCACCAAGGCTTAAACCTGCCATGAACTGGAAACAGGGTCACTGTCCACAGGGAAGCCAGTTTTATATCCCCTGTGGGCTAAGAGTGTGCCAAACAAGAAAGAACGCCTCTTCTTGTCCTCAATGACAAGAAGTATGTTTGGAGGAGTGAAGGTGAGGATTTCAAACCACAACACACTGTACCAACTGTCAAGCACGGTGGTGGTAGCATCATGCTGTGGAACTTTTTCTGGGCCATTAGGACTGGTGCATTTCACAAGGTGGATGTGTTAATGAAGGACTCCCAGGTCAACAGCTAAATGGTTGAAACCTGAACACAGTTGGGCAGTCCAACAGAGCATAAGCCCAAACTGGTTTTGAAATAGATAAATCACGCTACTACTGAGCTCCTGTAATGGTCTTCCCATAATCCCAACATCAACGCTATTCAAAACCTATGGGAAAAGCCAAGTCGATGTCAGGAAACCAACTAACTTATATGAACCCTAATCAGATATCCAACTAATACCCATGAGTGTATGTGAACTTCTTACCCAGACTCTACCGTGACGCAGGTATGGTATGTGCTGGACATCCCATCATGAGCTACGTATTGTTTACTGCTGGAGTTTATTGTTGTTGGAGCACATTATATGCAGCATTAGGATAAAGTTCTGACATTGTCTTTGGGTATCTATATATTTTATGTTGTTCATCTTCTAATTAGGTCAGACAAAAGTAAGTGTTTACAAGACTTTAAGCGGGACTGTTTCTAGATCCGCTGTCTTCACACCAAAAACCTGAACAGTGTAAATCTCCCCCTAAAAGCCATTCGGCTTTTCTGAAATCAACTCCACACTAAAGTTTTACTTCACCCGTTAATGTGAAACAATATTTCCTATTTAATCCCAGCATGAACAGCTTTTTATCAGAGGTGAACCGGTAAGGCTGTTCCCGGCAAGAACTGAATTCTGCTCTTCTTTGTGGTCTGATCTGCCAATTCCAGTTTTTTCTTTGGACTATTAAACGTTCCATCAATGAAATAAGGTGCTGCAGGTTGCTTCATATAGGTAGTAGTTTTAAATCCAGCAGAAGAGGAAGATATTAAAATATAATTCTCAGTTATGAATTGAAATACATGTCCCAGTGCTTATCTGATTTTGATAAACTCGAACCCAAGTGTATCAAAGTGCATCCTGTTTGTTTTTGGTTGATGTGTTTATGGACTTAATACAGTGTTCTTAGTTTTGACATATTTATTCAAAAAAAGAAAATTGGATTTTTCAGTATTTGCCATGGTTGAATCTGTTTTTAATTTCTGTCATAGTGGCTCCTATCAGCGAGGAACTCTGCTGAATGCTCCGTTTCCTTCCAGGTTCTCATTAAGCCGAAGCCAGTTTTCCAGACAGCGGTGGTGAGTGAACAGACCCGGCAGCTGGTCACAGAGACGCTGCAGCAGGTGACTCGTTCTGCGGAAGTAAGCCAGGCTCAGACCTCAGGCCAGGATGGGTCTGTGAAGGATGATACCGGAAGTCTGGCAGAGGCCACCAGCTTAAGCAGCGAGGCCTCCCATAGCGGCCCGCAAGGTATGATTCCCTTACATGTTTCATGTTTTATAGATGTATCCCACCCTGCTTTGTTTTTAAACCCACTATCCTAAATGTCTCTGGGATTCCTCAAAAAATGGATTAATTTGTTGTTGGTCAGATCCACAGCCTGTAGTGCACATGGTGTCCTCCAGAGAGCAGGATTGGACTGAGCAGGAAGTAGCCATTGAGTCTGTTCCAACCATTATCTACCAGGAAGTAACTGGTTCAGACTCTGCCACCTCCACCATCAAAGCCCTACTGGAGCTGCAGCAGACAACAGGTGAGTGTTTATGTAATGGAAAAGCTGCAGATGGGGGCCTGAAAAAATGGGAGGTTCTTATGTCCTGTGTTGACATTTCACCCTTTACTCTGCTCTATGACTTGTTTTCATCTTTTCATGAACTGCTGAAGTGCAACAGCGCAAACACATTTGCTTTGACAGCTCAGATATCTGCAGATATCTGGGGCTTTTCAGTGCATCAGGAAAATATTCCATGGAATATTTGAAGGTGGAACTATTTACACACCTAGGTGGAGTCACACACAAACCATGCATTTAAATCAGTCAGAGATTTTATCTGAGCTTGACAGAAAATCCCACAAAAGATGAAATTCTTTGATAGAACATGAAAGCTCGGCTGATTGATTTTTGACATTTCCAAACATTTGTTTGTGCCCAGGTTCCACCACAGCACCCGTTGAGGTCTGGACTTTGACTAGGCCATTCCAGCACCTTGATTCTTTTCATTTTCAGCAATTCTGTTGTAGATTAGCGTCTGTGTTTGCAACCAGTGTCCTGTGAATGACCCACTTAAGTTGTCATACAGATGGCCTTACATTTGATTCTAAAACATTTTGGTTTCCTGAGGAGGTCACGAATGACTAAATGGTTTAGAGATTGTCAGGTTCTGTGGCTGCAAAATAAGCCCAAATCACCACCTAATAACCACCATGTCTGAAACTGGTATGAGGTGTTTGTACTGGTATTGTGTATTTGGTTTCCTCCCAACACGGAGCGGTGTATGATGACCAGTCACGCCTCCTTGGTCTCATCCATCTAAAGCACATCATTACAATAGCCTTATTGTTCATTTAGATGCAACTTCCCACACCTAAGTTGGGCTGATATGTTGTTTTTAGAGAATGAGCTTTTTCTGTGGTTAGATCACAGATCATCAGTAACTGCCACCTTTTAGCAGCTCAGAGCTAAACATAAAAAGCCTTTCAGCACCTCTTGAGGGAATAATCCCCTGACTCTCCTGTGGACTTTTCTGCGCCTCTTTGTAGTTGCTATGTAAACAAACCAAAATAACCTCCTATAAATGAGAGCCAGAGCTGCCCATGATCCAGGTAAACACGGCAGCAGTGATGCTGACGGTGCAACAGCATAACCAAAACAACTGTACAAGTGTTTAAGTAAGAGTTATGAATCAGAAAAATATCAATATCAGCAGAAATCTGAGTTTAGAAAATAGAACTGGACCTAAACCTGGAGCCATTTTATCCCCAGTATCCAGTTGTGTGTGGCTCCTCCGGTTTGGTGTATTTCCAGCACCAACTGCAAAGCCATAACCTGCTGTAGATTCTGGATACAAATGGGTTGTTTCAGGCCAGATGTTCTCCAGCTCCTCTGGTATGCATCACTGATTAAGTTCCATCCAAAACAGAACAAGAGGGCAGGTTATTGGGTTTGTTGCTGTAAACTGAAAACATTTCAGATTAAATGACCCAAAGCACAACAGCCAGCCCACCTTTGAAAACAAAAAAATAAGATTTTGGACTGGCCTAGTTAAAGTCTGGACTTAAATCTAATAGGGATACTTCAGCCTAGCCTTACATAGGCTGCTCATGCTGGAAAACCTTCTGATATGCCTAATTAAAATAATTCTGCAAAGAACAGTGGGCCAAAATAACTCCACAGAAATGTAAAAGATTCCCTGGCAGTTATTGCACACCCAGCAGGTTGGTTTGGTACAGTTCATGAGATTATATGTCTATTTTTTAATGTACATTTCAATACGTTTGTTTTGGCAGTAAGCCCAAACTTCCACAGTAAAACTGCCCAAAAACAATTGAGGGCTGGTTCTTCTGGATCGGTGGTTTCAGGTCCATTCCTAATCCAAGAATGATGTCAGAATCAATTTTTTTCCTCAAATCTAGATCTGAATAAGTAAAAATATTGACTAAAATATGGACCGCGAGCTGGGCACTGGGTGCAAAACAAATAAAATAGCTGGCCTTTCTGTTCCTGTTGTTTTGAAGGGAACTGTCTGAATTGCTAAGATAAGCACCAATACAATTGAAGATTTGTCTAAATATCATCTGATTAAAACTAAAAGATTTCAGAATGAATAGAAGATTCTTCCTTCTTGTCAGCAGTGAAGGAGAAGGCAGAGTTCAAACCGAAGCAGCTCACCATCGACTTGAGCCAGATGGCCGTGCCCATCCAGCTGCCCCAGAAAAAGGTCACGCCAGAGTCTCCAAAACCCTCGACCTCAGAGGCCGAACCCAGTTCTGACCACATCACAGCAGGTGATCCTAAAAATACACACACTTTACTTCCTTCTTCTTGCTGCCAGGTAACGGTTTCAGTGACACAAGCGTAGCAACAAATTTTGACTCCAGAGATGCCACGCGGTGAAACATACTTCCTCTTTTATTGTGTCTGTTTCCTTTATTGGGTAGTAAGCTGTGGTATGAACGTGGACGTCTAGGTGCGTGTGAATCCTCTCATGCCTTTCATGATGTCATCTGACCGCCTGACTGTGGATTCACTACAGGTAAAACCAGCAGAGCGGGGGTGCCCTCACAGGGAGACGATGCGGCGATGTCGTCCTCTCAGCAGCCAGGGAAGCCTTTGAAAAGCAGCAGCCAGGTTACCATGGTAACCAAACAGGTCACGGCCTCCTCCGCGGCCGTGACATCACACCCGGTGAGAGTGGGAGATTACACAGAAGCAGAAGTTGGTTTAATGTGAGCTGTTATCGATTTATTAACGGCTTACAGCAAAGACACAAACCAGGACAAGTTACACAAACAGTTTTTTAATAAGCTTTTCCGTTTATTCTCACAGCGCCGAGTCAAGACAAACAGATCCAAATTTAGTGAAGAAATATATGATCATGTCAATCAACCGTGTAGACAGCTTCATGTTTAATTACATTTATGAAATATTTAACCTTTAAGCTGCATATAATATAGAAATATTAGCCTTGCCTTGTATTTCCTTACCAAGAAAAAAACTGACATAGTAATTCATCTGAATGCGAAATGCTGGTTAAGGCTCTTCTTACCCAGGAAGGAAACTACAGAGTAACACAAAAATATGTACCGGTATTTATTGCTAACAGTTTGAGGTTTCTGTCTCAGCACCAGAACAATTAAGGTGAGGAGGATTTTAGCAAAGTTTGTCAGAACTACAAAACGCCGCAAACCATTCAGGACAGTTCGCAGGAAACACATTTCTGCTTTCATGGGAACTGCTTTACCACTTCAAAATATGTGCTTAAGCTTCCATCCACTGGGATGAGTTAACACCTGGAATAACATCTGAACTGTGTGCTGAGCTGGGAAGAAATGGAAGAAATATTTATAACCTGTAGTTCATTGAAAGTACATGGAAAGAGACGTGTCTGCGGGATCATGATGTTCTGAAACTTATTTCAAGCTGTTTTACCAACTTCTGAGTGCAGCCTTGGAACAGCTATCGGTATTTTAGAAGAAGACCTGGTATCATGTTAGTGTGATGGCTGGAGAAATAATGCTGCACTCATTTGCCTCAAAATGTGAGGTTAGGGTTGCTCTGGGATCTCTGGCTCACCAAGTCGGCCTGTGTTTGTTACAGTCCGGACGGAGTCCAGCCGTCAATAAGGAAGAAGAGCCGTGCGTATAAATACGATCGCTGTGGTCCAACAGAGAAGGAAAGAAACGTTAATGTTTCTTTCTGGCTGCAAATGGAAAACAGGTTTTCAGGCAATATATAAAAAAACATTTTAATCAGAGCTTTGATTTTTACATAAACGTCCAAAGCGAAATTTGCATTGAGCCAAATTCTGAGGTGTTGATATGAAGTCTCGTTCTATAGCCACTCACTAACCCCTTTATTAGGTAAAACTTAACGCTACCAGGTTGGACTCCGTTTTGCCTTCAGAACTGCCTTAATTCTTCATGAAATAGATTGAGCGAGGATTCAGAAACATTCTGCAGGCCTTTGGAGTTTAATGAACTCGTTTTCATAGTTAAAGAGTCCAGTTTTAGATGATTTAAATTTTGGGACATAGTGTTTTATCTTGTTGGAAGTAGCCATCAGAAGATAAAGGGATGGGCATGTTCAGCAACAATAATCAGGTAGGCTGCGGGGTTTTAATGTTGCTCAACTGGTACTTACGGGTTCTAATGTCAGTTTTCCACTGGTCCCTACTCAGCGCGGTTCGGTACGGCTCTACTCGCTGTTTAGGCTTTTCCGAGGCA
>JAHUTJ010000376.1:0-36900 GCA_036250325.1 Characodon lateralis | reverse complement strand
TGACACATCCAATAAATTTCATTCCACTTCACGATTGTGTCCCACTTGTTGTTGATTCTTCACAAAAAATTAGAATTTTATATCTTTATGTTTGAAGCCTGAAATGTGGCAAGAGGTTGAAAAGTTCGATGAGGCCGAGTACTTTCGTAAGGCACTGTATATTTTGAAATTTGACATGATCTCTGTACCTTATCTCCGACAAACTGTGTTATTACGATAACGTGGAGTAACGAGCTGTACACATTTGTTATTCCAACTACCAATAGCCGACCATATCAAATAAATAAGGAGAAGTTGGCAAAGTAACTGTAACATGTAATTCACATCACTGAAAATAACTCTTAGTATTTTGAGTTTAATTCAAAACTGTTATATTTATTCCCAGTTATTGGATTGGGCTAAATAACAAAAAATGTCTAAATAAATATATTTTTAATATTCCCTGAAACTACAAACAGGGCACAGGCATTTTGCTGAAGCACTGAAACCTGACTGCTGCACAATTAATGTTTGGATGACTTTATAAGATAAAACTAAAACCTAACTGATAAAATAAAATTTGTATGTTTTCTTTGTAAACTTTTTTTCACATATTTCATGCATACAAGTGGCTGTGCTGTCTTGTCCGATGAACAAATGCCAAAATATGGAACCTCATATGGTGACAGAGTAGCTGCGTTGTCTTTGTTTCAGCAAAGTAAATAAAGCACAGATAGAGAGACTCTTCAGCAGAACAGAGAGGATAAAATTGACGTGCACAAAATGAGATCAGAGAGCAAAGGTGCTCTCTGTGGCACATCAGGTTTGTTTAAAAAGTAAGGTGTAAGGATGGCAAGAGAAAGAAATAAGGCAAAAGAAAAGACCACGAGAAAAACTGAAGTTGGATGGGTTAATTTCAGCATCATTAAATACCATCAAGTGAGAACCAGAAATGATGGAGGAAAAAGACATGCAACAGTGGATAAAATACAACTGTTTCTCAAATTTTGGAAATGTTTTATTTTTTTTTTTTTTTCCAGATAGGACCTCCACAAAAGGTGTAGTTGAAGATTTTATCTTTGAGGTCTGTGACTTTAAAACAAAAGATTCCTTTAGATGAAACTATTGGCCATCTTTTTGAAAAAAAACAAAAAACAAAAAAAAAAATTAAAGCTGCTGATGATTTATATTTGCACAGGAGAAGAAACACCTTCAACAGTTCGGTCCTCATCTGAAGTTGGTGAATGTGGAGAAAAGTCCGTATGAGGATTTTTCTGTCAGCAGAACTGAAAAAGATTCACAGTTGACAAATAGTGGATCACATGAGTCGGATGATTTAATCCCAGATCTAGTGGACCTTGGGGATTCATCTAACAGTGACATTACTGAAGAGGTTTGTGGCAATTTTCCAAATAATGAAAACTGGAAAGCAAAGTGGAAAAAGATTATCCTTAAAATACTAACTTGATTGAAATATTAGTTGTATGTTTGCCATTTCCTCCTGATTACTAACACCTGCATTCAGTGCCATTCTCCACTTGTTCCACAGCATATTTCCTCAGTTTTTATTGCTCACTGCTGGATTAACCCGATTTCTTCATGTGACTTTGCCTGCACTCCATGTTCTGTTCTCCTTGAGTTCTTGTAAGTGTTCTGTCTTTATTAAATTCATAATGTTCATCAAATGCACCTGTCTGTGCCTGGTTCCTCCTCTGCAACCACACCTTGTGATGCACAGGGAGGCAGCCATTCTGCATTGATTGGGCATAGAAAGAAGAAAAACGTTTTAGGCACAAATGAGAGATTACTTTTCCTTTTTACATTTTTTTCAAGGGCTTTTGCTGCGCCATAAAAAAATGGCACCTTATGCATTATGTCATATTTCTCATGGCTAAAACTAGCAGCGCATATAGGAATGTTGTGGCCCAGGGAGCTATTTGGCCGAGTCAACAAAATTGTAGCGGATGGCACTGTTCCCTGATTACCTCACTGGAAACAACCTTATGACCTGTAAAAACTACAGACCTGCTTAATATCAAGCCTGGAATAGCAAAAAAATGAAGCTATTATTAGGAACACATACACACACACACACACACACACACACAGGTAAATACAGGCAAGCATATATGGGCACAATTGTGTGTTAGTGTGTGTGTGTATAAGTTTTTTTATGTAGATTTTTATATTTTAAATTGATTTTATATTTTCAAGAACAAACTAATAATAACGCTATCCTTTTATCACATTTGTATTTCATAATTGATTGAAAATATGATTTCAATCAATTATGAAATATGATTTTCTCAATCTATTTTTACTGTGGATTGCAGTCTAATTATTTTATCATGATATAATGCTTATAAACAATATATGAATATTACACTTTTTTTCCCACAATAAATCACCTAAACACACCACAAAACCTATTCATTTCAATTTTTTTTTTTATGGACCTGACTGCAGTTCTTTAATTGTCCACTATATGTCCTCAATTATCCAACTGCTCCTTTTTTTCCCCGCCATCATCCACATCCGCTGCTTTATGCACGACCAGGGCGTTTTTAGGGTGTTGAAACGTTGGGGGCTTTAGTCCAAAACCAAAATATTTAAATTTTCATAAGACAGCTGCCCAGTGTATAAGTAATTTAAAGTTAAAATAGCATAGGACATGTACCAATTCTCTGCCTTATTTGGCACTGAGCATGTGAGTCTTTTATTAAGACTGAGAGAAAAGGTGTAACCTGTGACCCCGATGATGCTCATTAGAGTCAACCTCCACCTCATGTCTTGCTGGGTGAATAAGTGATTAACTGTAACTTACATTTAGCCCATTCTGAACCAGCATTCATGTTTTACCGCTAACTTCCTACTGGGTTATGCGCTCTGTCTCCACCTGTTCCTGTGCACACGCACCAGGCCCCCACTCTGAGGTATCCCTGTTGTAGTTGCTCAGTGTAACTTTTCGGATAATGAACGAGGCAGACCGACGGTAATGGAATGAAGAACCGTTTTGGACATCTCCAAAATGAACAAATTGCCAGTCCGCCTTTGCCTCTGCGCGTAGTTGCGCAGTCGCGGTCCTGCGTGTGCGCAAGTAACAATTTTGGTGGGGGCAGTGAACATGGAATACAATAGAAACAAATCTGATTGTTTTTGAATAAAAAAAATTGAAACCCAATGCCATTTTTGGGGCTTATCTTTTTAATAGATATGCACTCTTAAATTTATTCTTTCATGAGATCTGGGGCTCATAACGACGCGCTTGTGCACGGCTTTTTCAGGAACGGAACCAAATCTAAAACAGTCTTACCCGACAAACAAAAATAAAATACAAGCAAAAAAAAAAAATGGAAAGAGTGGAATAACCTTAATCAATTACTAATCTTAGCAATCAGAACTTTTATGGTAAAGAATTATGTGATTCCAAAACCAGATTTTCTCTAACTGGCTATATCATAATACACTGTATGTAATGTTGTGGTGGAACAGGCTGCTGCTCTAAAATTGTCCACTAGATGACACCATATAACCGTCTTCTCGTCTTTTCCTCTCCTTTCATCCTCAAAAGCTGTTTTATGCAGAACATTTTAAATTTTTATTACATTGGTTTGGTCTTGAGTCTTTCGGCCATTTGCCGAATAAAATGATGTTTACATTAAAGCAGAATTAGACCAGATTAATGTTTAAAATGTGATTCGGTGACAACAGAAAAACACTCTTTACCCTAAAACTAGTCTAACGCGTTTTTCCCAGAAATATCCTTTTCTGACAAATTACTTCAAAAGCTATTTGTTTAGATCATTTGATGTTTTATGCGATATTTCTCTTCTCACAACGTGGCGCAATAATGACACATCAATACCCCCCTATGCGAGCAGAGACATTTTGGAAGTAGAAACTAATCTGGATTTATCCTGATTTTCCTCTCAGACACAAACCGGTGGCTGCTCTGATCGGTCCTGCAGCACCTCACCCACCAGCCCTCACTTTGGTTCAACTTTTGTTTTTGTTTTTTAATACAGACAAACTAATACTCACAACAGACTCCTTAAATGACCATAGATGTTTGGCGTTAGCTGATAGGTAATTCACTGGAGGACTGAAGAGGGTCTTTTCTCTTCTTGTGCTGCCGTGAAGGGGCTCGATAAACGCGGTAAACCGGTAGGTATTTTTATAGATGTTGAAATATTGACTGATGCCAGTAGCCTTCACCATCAAAGAAATCAGTGTATTTTGGTATTTACATCTGTCTAAATATGACCAAAATATCAATATATATTAAGTTGCAAATGTCAACATTATATATCTATATTAGTGTGACGTGCGGTAAGGGGTCTAATGACATAATTGGTATATATTTTTTAACTTCAAGGAATTTCTCTCAGTTTTAACAGAGTAAAACTTATTTTTTGATTCTGTATTACAATATCATGTAAAACAAACAAATGAACAACAAAAAATAATATTTACTCTAGAAAGTTCCACTTATGGAATAGTAGTGTATGTAGAGTAGTATTATAAAGTATAAGCACTCAATACTTGGTCAGGCTCTTCTTGCATGAATTCTTCCATCAATGTACCTTGATGAAGAAAGTTGGTTCAGGAGTTGCTTGAAGGATGTGTCAGTTGCAGCCCATGGCTTGGACACATATGCTGGCTCTTGAAGCACTGTCTCCAGATGAAGTTCATGACTCGTGAATCTCACCTAAACTCTTGAATGGGGTTTTGCTTCCATATCTTCTCAAGGCTGTGATTATCCCTGTTGCTTCAGCTAATTTTTCTACCATAGTTTTTCCCACCTCTTTCATGTGTAGATCATAACATACCTATAACATTAAATTTCTGCATAAAAAAAATAATTAGTTTCTCTTGTAAGATTCTAACTTTCAGAGAAACTCAGTGTCGGCTTGTCATTAACCATAAGCCATAATCTTGAAGATTAATAGAATTATATACTGAATCTTTATAATATGAGTTTCACTTTTTGATCTGAATTATTTAAATAACTTTTCAGTTGTATTTTAATTTGTTAAGCTGTACCTGTGCAATTACTCAACTCGTCACATGTTATGAGCCAGTGGTTGTACACGTACATCACTAATAAAACCAATCATGTGCAGCTTAATAAAAAAACGTCTAGACATAAATTGACAATATCAAAAGAGGAAAGACAAATGTAAATCTGGTCAATACATAATGTTTTATTTGATATATTAAAACCTACTGTAAATTCAAGTGTAATTTTTTTGTAATATTGTGCATCTCAAAAGCTATTTCTAATATTTCTTGGAGCCTTGGTTTAGAAATGTTCCTGCAGTTATGATCATGAAATGAGAATTTTAAGACCTAAAATGTGAAATCTACTACATTTATTTTTTTGTTTGATTTTTGTTGCATCTCTTTGTTTAAAGTAAAGTATTGCATTTTCTATATTTTGTCACATTAAAACCATAAACTTCAAAGTACTTCATTTTCATTTTATATGATAGACCAACAAAAAGTGCCACATAATAGTCAACTGTAGAAAATACATCAAACATGCTTTTCAAATTTCAGAAAAAAACAACAACTGAAAAGTGTGGAATGTAGTGTATTTGCCCCTGCATGAGTCAAATACGTAGATCCACCTTTTGCTGCAATTACAGCCACAAGTCTTTTACGGTGTGTCTCTGCCAGCTTTATACATCTAAAGGTTGGACGTTCATTCCCCTTTGCAACATAGCTCATCATCAGCCATCATCCAGCGTGTCTGTAAACAGCAATTATTAAGTCTTGCCACAGATTCCCAATTCCCATATGAACATTGTTTGATCTAAACTATTCCATTGTATTTCTGAGTATATAGGGTTGCTGTCCTGCTGGAATGTACTTCCAACCCAGTCTCACATTGTTTGCATACTCTAGCAGTTTTTTTCTCCAGAATTGCCCTGTACTTAGCGGCATTAATCTTGCCATAAACTCTGATAAGCTTTCCTGTCTCTGATTAAAACAACATCCTCATTGCATAATGCTGCCTCAGCCACGTTTCACTGTGGGGATGTAATCATCCTCATGTGCGCTGTTAGTTTTTTTGCAACATATAGCATTTGCATCCAGGCTAAAGAGTTACATTTCATCTCACCCAACCAGAACTACCTTTTGTTAATATATAGTAAAAAAAATATTAAAATCCAATATAATACACTGAATACCTTTTCAATTCAGTTTATTTCAATTCAGTTTATTTATATAGCGCTAATTCACAACACATGTTGTCTCAAGGCGTTTCACAAAAGTCAGGTACATACATTCCAATTAATCCTAACCATTGAACAGTGCAGTCAGATTCAGTTATTTATTCAAATTGGATAAAACGTTTTTCTATCTAAGGAAACCCAGCANCCCAGCAGATTGCATCCAGTCAGTGACTTGCAGCATTCCCTCCTCCTGGATGAGCATGTAGAGACAGTGGACAGTCACTGGCGTTGACTTTGCAGCAATCCCTCATACTGAGCATGCATGTAGTGACTTTTCAAGCCACTGTAATGTTTATGAAACAATGTTATATTTTAGAGGTTCAGAGAGAAAATGCCAGAGTGATGGAACTAACCAGAATCAACAGCCATTTTATTATTTTATTTCAGAAGCCTAAAGGACTTAAAACACTGCTTTTATTAGCTTCAGCTTTAGACAGTCAGTATAAATTTTAGAGGAATGAAGGTTTAATTATCTAGAAATTTAACTACAGGCATTTTAGAATTAACCTGAGGCTCAGTAAGTTTTCAGATGTAATTTAGCTGCTTTCCACAAATTTATTGCATTTATCATGAAGCTCTAAACAAAATATTTTACTGCATACTCATTTTCTACTGCTGACTTACATATCGTTCCTTTCAGATGAAAACAACAAGCTTGTAGATTATTTGGAAAAGTGAAGTAACAAAAAGATTGGCTGCTGAAGATGGGTTGGAAACTGGATCTAAAAGGTCTTACGGACATCGAGGCGGCACATGTGCTGAAAGTGGTGCAGAGAGATATGAGGCTGCGCAAGAAGGAGGAGGAGCGACTCAGGTCAGTTCTCACCTCTATAATGACTGTATCAGAAGGTAGAGAAGCAAGGTTAATTTAATAGCTTTTCACTGTTTTCACTGTGGACTAAACCTCAAATCACCAAAGTTATACAGATATTAAGTTTCAGTTTGAAACACCAGATGATTTTCATGTTAATGTTTTGTTAAACCTAATTACTCTCAGCCTTTTTTTATAATTTAACTGAATTTCTTTAGTTTGTGGTCAGGGGGTCTTTGGGTTATGCTGCATTTAGTTTGTGTTGAAAGTCAAAACTCAGATCTGGGCAAAAACCTTGGGATTTGGCACTTATCAGGATCCGTGACCAAAACTTTATAGGGTGTTTGCAATGACATAACAAAAAGTACCTATGCACCATTTTAGACACAAACAAGAGAAACCTTGGCAGCAAATGAAGGAATTTCAAAGAAAGGAAATATTAAAAGCCGGTTTTAAGGGAAAATAGGAAGAAAATGTACAATTTAACCCATAACAGATACCAGACTTGACCCGTACCAGATGGCAAAAAGCTAATTTAGTAATTGTGAGTTCATAAGTACCGAACATTTAAACATTGGTATTGATATTGTACTTGAGGTTGTCAGTGAAGCACACAACCAGTTTGGATAAGAAATGTGTCTCTGGCCTACACAAAGTAAAACATGTTTACTGCCCGCAGAGTAAGGATTTTCTTATTTATTTAACTATAGTAAGAGCTATAGGCCTCAAGTTTTGCATTTGATAATGTAGAACTTGTATGTGAGCTACTTCAGTGAACCTCAGGAAAGGAGATGCCCAACTCAAGTCTATTAATGTATCATTCATAGGCTTAGATCTAACTAGCTACAGCACTAGCTTGTTGATGTCCAAAAAAAACAATAAAGCACTGTTTTGTCAGGAAATATGATGGTAACAGAAACTAACCTGATATGAGCAGATGAGTACACAGTATGGTGCTGAATCAAGCAAACCCTTTCATGATATATTATGACAATCAGACTCGTCTTAGTCTTTGTTTACTCGTCCGGATTTGTGATGGGGATTGGTAAATTATTACATTTTTTAATGTATTCTCTTTGTCTCTGACTGCAACAGTTTGCTATAAACCAGAAACATAATTTATGGTGTCACTCCATTAGCAAGGTCTGATTATCTTTCTGTTGTGTCTGTCCACCGGGTTTATTGATAGAAAGTTAGCTTACATATTATTGCTATTAGCAATATATGCTAAATATAATTTATTCTCTCCAATCTATGCATTTAAACACTTGTACATGCAGAGACTCCAACCTCATGTGTTTTGGAGCAAAAGGGCATTTAAAAGTTGTAGGAGCGTAGCTTTAGAGAACTGGAATGCTAATAAACATTTTATTTCTAGACTTCAGACAATGTTTTCTATATGCAAAATTCTTACTGCATATTTAAGTCGGGGTGCTGACTTTAAAACTGATTTTGAAAGTTGGATCTCTGGTGGTCAGTTTGATTTTCCAACTAAGATCATGGAGACCAAAACAGATCTGAAAGAAAGTTAATGTCAGTTGTACAAATAATGTACTGTATAATCCAGTTAAAATGATGCAAAAGAAGTATTAATGTAACTGATCGCATATGAGCAATATTATAAATGCAGGTTTGTGGTGTCCTCACTACTGTGGCTTTTAATCAGCTTTTTCTTTTTTACCCACAACTTCAACCAAACATTTTATTACATTATCAGAATTATTAAACCTTCGGTAACTGAATGAAAGGAAAATTATTGAACTTTGTATTAAATACAGTAGATTAACAAAAGTGTCACTGTGTGAGTTGTAGGTCAGTTTGCATTCAAAGCTTTTTTAGACTTTGGTGGAGCTTTCCTTTGCTCTGTATTTGTTCTAGGCTTTCTAAAAGCGGGGGACAGGAAGTGAAAGACCTTCCTGTTGTATTCAGAGCTGTTTCCTTAAAGTAACCATAGCCCAAACACAAAATGTTCCTCAGAAAAAATTTGGGAGGTCCTAAACTGGGTTTTTGGTGCTAGTTTTAATCTCAGAGGTACAGTGGTGGGAAATAATTAGTTTGTTCAAACAAACATAAACTTTGAGAACAACAACAAAAAATCCTTTTTACTGTTACTTGTTGTTATTTTAACACAACATAATATACTTTGTGCTCAGTGAGCACAATTATAAGCCAATGGAGCAAAAAGATAAGCCTAATGGTTGTTATTTCCGTCACATTTCAACAGCCAAAGGCCTTCAATGGAAAGTTGGCTCTTTTAACTTGGTATGATCATTTGCTTTGTGGCAACAGAAAGTATTTTGCCTTTAAACAATTCAGACTCTTTACACTTATATTAGTGAAACTAGTTTCTCTAAAACAGATTAAAGACAGCAGTTTACAAAGTTTAACTCCTGACTTACAAGTAAGAAGCATTTACACAAATGATTCTGATTTTATACTACTGCAGCAAATGTTCAACTAAGCTTTTGAGCATCTGAGAGTTTTATGCATGTAGATTTTAATGGTGATCTTGTTAAGACACAACATACATAATTTCCTGGTACTTGTAGATGTTTAGCCCCTCCTATGATGGGAGGTCGGTAGTTTTCAAAAGATTTGGCTCGTTTGGTTCGTCTTCCTTCGAAGAGGCGGCTCTTTGAGCCATTTACAAATCTCCCAATAGGTGTCAACTCTTCTCTTTCACTGCAGTTAGCTCTCAGAACCGTCACGTTTGTGAATGACACAGCCATACACTTTTCATCTGAATGGCATCTTCAGTTTTAACCTGTTACTGTCACATTTGTTTAACGTACATAATCATGATAGCTCACTGAATACCCCTTTCTGGTTATCCAAAGTCAATGGCTGCCTCATTTCTTGCCCACTCTAACTTTAGTTTCTCCAGCTTAGAAGTTAAGAAATAACCGTTAGGTATGGAGCTAAATTTAGCGTTATAATAAAATAGCTTTGCTTAAACCATTTAATTTATTCATTTAAGATAAACTAGTGAAACAGTGATTATGAAAAAGTGAACCTGATGAAATTTTGAAATGCAGAAATTAAAGTGGTTTTCTTGCACATTTGTATTTGCATGAACATATATGTGATTTTAATGTTCACAAAGTCTGGCCACTATAAACACAATACTTAAATAATTGTACCTGACCCATATTTGAATTTTTTTTTTCCCGAAAGTCTCCAAATGTCGAGACAAAGGGATTATTGGCTGAGCTACTGGCAACAAAGCGCTTAACAACAGCTAATCTTGTTGTTATTTACCAGCCATGATTAGACTTGCTGACATTTGAGTTTCATAATGGTTTCAAGACGTAGACACAAGTTTATTAAATTATGAAATATGCTTGTTGGTCAATTTTGTAATTTTGTCACTTTCTCAGACTTTATTTTGTAAATTGTAGGCATCGTGACATTTATCCATCTTCTCACACAGAAGTATTTTAATCCAAGCAGTGTAGGTGTAGGTTTAAGGTTTGGAAAAGGAGATGATGAACACATTCATAGTGTTTGTTAAGTTTGCTTGTTCTGACTCAGCTGCATACAAAAGCTTCTCACTATTGCATACAACCTCACAGTGTCCAAACGTGCTTGCAGAAAGAATCTGTGGAGGTAGCTAAAGATTAGGGTGATGGCAGGGAGGCCTTTTAACCTGAAAGATTTGGAGCTCATCACCAAAGACACATTTAAAATATTAGTGGAAAACAAACCATCTAGCAATTAGAGGTAAGCTTTGAATGCTATGATGCAGTCAATCCCTTCATTATCAATATTTGTTTTCACAGATTATTGAGAACTGAATAAATCATTTTTAGCATGACATGTTTCACTAAAGTGTAGCTAAAACTCATTTTATATTGTTTTATTATCCTTTAAGAGATGCATGTCTTATTTCTTATCAGCAGCAAGCTTCTTGGTTAAATGAAAATAATTTTAAATCTAAACCTACCAGGGGTTTGTAGAGTTTTTGGTTTAACTGTATGTATATATCAAAAAGACTGTGGATTTGTTTGTTCCCTTCTCCTGAAATCTCTTGGAGCCTTCGTAATCCCTATGCAAACCATTACTTTAGGCAAAGGATGCAGTTGACCAAGGCAACATCTATCCAACAGACTTCAAGAAGCTTCTATAGTTTTTGGATTTTTTTATGAATATTCTTAGTACAACATTGTTTTTGACAGAAATGAACTATCGCTGTGGGCAGTTGTGTGCCCCTGTTGCTTAAAAGCAGCAAAACAGGGGCTTTTCTCATATCACAATGCATTTAAAACCATAAAACCTATGACATCATTAAGCATCGCTATTAAAATCTTAAGACTACAACTAAACGTTTCCTTTATTTACTCAAACAATGGATTTCTTTGAGGTCTATTACAGATGGCACATCTCAGATCTCTTCTTGCCTGTTTCCTACGTCTCAAGTTTGAAAAACTATGTTAACATGTGAAGACAGAGCTGCACAGCATGTTCTGTATATGATTTAGCATTCAGATGTGCTATTGGGGCTGCTTTCACTCATGTGATTTCCTTCATCGCTAACATGTTACTTCACTCACTGAAAAACATCTACATCTTCCTTGCCTCAGACTGCCTGAGAGCGTTGTCTGCGGGTTATTTTTATCAAGTATTAGGCTGCTGCAGCCATTCCTGTGTGAGCCAGGCATCTGAGGACACTGTTAAAATTTTATAGTTATATGGGGGTTATACGTTTAAACTATTTGCTCTGAGAGAATTTATTTTTTAAGCACGATTGCAACTAGAAGATTATTCTTGATCATACCAGTGTGTAGGCGCTACGCTTTTTGTAATACATTTTTGTAATACAGATTAGTTTTCAATTTTATGTATCCAGTTTTTTCTTTCTCATAACAGTAACTGTGATTTGACAAAACAGGAGAAGTACGTTATAGATATATTAACAAAGACAACTCACAATTTCTGGTGAGTTTTAACGGTTTTATCTTTTTCTGGTAAGGTTCAGACAGACATCTCTTTTCTTCAAAAACTGTGAAGTTTAACCAATTTAAACTCCATAAATCTAACTGTAATCAATACACTGGCTTGTTGTTTTTCATTCTCATTGTGTCAGAATTAATCAATATTCAGGTTTAATCAACTATAAATGATTTAGTCATGGAAGGAACTCCTGCTGTTTTGATTTGTTTGACACCGTTCCCTTTGTTGCCACTTACACCAGTTTGTCGCTGTCTGCAATTATCTCTCATGCTCATCTGATTTATTATTCTATGAGCTGGAAGTCTCAGTTGGACATCTTTGGTGCTGTTTAACTTCTTCTTTTGAACATTTTGGATTTACATTTGTGCTGTTTTGCTGGAAACAGTGCAAGAGCTGCACAACTACAAGTATAATTAATGTCAATCAGACAGTGAATGCATATTTACTTCTGTTTCACATTGCAATATCTTCAGTATTGGCTTTAAATACAGAAAACAATTAATGCACATAGTTAACATGTTTAACGAACATATTTGTTAGAGTTTGTGCAATAATGAAAGCTGAAGAGCTAAATTCTCCTTTATTCAAAAATGGCTTTAGCTCCACCAGTTTTAATGAAAAGCATCTGTGAACAGCAACTTTCAACTCTTGCCGCAAATTCTCAATTATATTCTCAGCTAGTTACTTTGAGTGGGTCATTTTAACACACAGGTAAGCTTTTAATAGACCATGCCATTGTAGCCCTGTGCAAATATTTAGCATTGTTACCTTGCTAGAAGATAAACCTCTGCCTCAGTCTGAGGAAATTCACAGCCTCCAACATGTTTCTTCCAGGATTGCCCTGTATTTAGCTGAATCCATCCATGTGACATCTGCTCCTGCAATCCCCATAGAGGATTTAAGTTTTCTGTCACACATAACGTGTTGCATGTAGTTTAAAATGTTTTGGGTTATCTGAGGTAATGACATTTTTCCACATCTTTGTTGTGTCAAGTAAAATGTTTGTACAGTACTGCTGATGGCCTCCTTTCAAGAGTAGCTTTATTGTTGATACTCTTCCATAAACGCCAGATTCATGGGGTGTACAACTGATTGTTGTCCTGTCATCAGATTCTTCTATTTTAGTTGTTGATCTTTGCAGCTCATCCTGAAATACAATGGCCCACTTGACTGCCTCTCTGATAAATGTTCTTACATGGCCTGTCAGTTTAAATGAATAGCCATCTCCTAGTAAATTGCAGTTGTGCTGTACTCCTTCCAGTTTCGATTGATGGATAGAAGAAGTGCTCCATGAGATGTTCAGCGTTCAGAATATTGGTTTATAACCAATCCCTGTCCACAACTTTAGCCATGACCAGCCTGCCGTGTTTCTTGGTCTTCATGCAGCTGTTTGTTCACAAACCTTCTGAGGCTTTGCAGAGCATCTGTATTTATTCTGAGATATAATTATACCCAGATGGACTCCATTAATTAATTACATGACTACAAAAGGCAATTGGTTGCACTGGATTTTATTTAGGGTATCCAAGTAAAGGGGGCTAAATACATATATATGTTACACTTTCCATATTTTATTTGTAGAAAAAGAAGGGAAAACCGTCTATCCTTTCATCTGACAGTTATGTGCTTCCTTGTCTGGTTCTATTACTAAAAATATAAATAAAACGCATAGAAGTCTTTGATTGTAAAATAACAAAATGTGAAGAAATTCAAGGAGTGTAAATACTTTTTCAAAGCACTCTGAATTTGTGGACATTAACATAAACTCACCTTTTTAAAATTTCCCATTTAGATTCTAATATGATAAATATTATGTTATGGTTGTGATTTCTTTAGCAAGCCAAAATGTGGATTGTCCCCTGGCATCTGTGAAGCTTTTAAAAAGACACAACACTGCTGCTGTTGAGGAAAATCACAGATGTTTCAGCTCTGCCTACTCTTTACATTCACATACACCTTTTAAAATGATGAGTAATGATCTGTTGGAAAACAGTTATGCAAGCTAATTTTCTTTTTTATTAACATATAGTTCACACTAAATGTCGCTTAATTGTCACTGAGCGTATACTTCTACTGTTTGACAAACTGACATTTTTGTGGTCCGTTTCATTTCAGTTCTTCAAAAACAGAGGGTCACTTTGTGGTTATGCATTTAATCACTCCATTAGAATCAGTAAACCAGTGATTGGTGCTTTAGCCACAAAAAAAAAACCAAACTCATCCTGCGCGCTCACACGCATAAACATCGGTGTACCTAACTAGATTGGGTTTTCTCTATCCCTCTGCCTCTAACCATCCTCTCTCCCTTACTCGCCTCTTCTCCATCCCCTCCTCCCCGCAGCGAACTGAAGCAGAAGCTGGACGAGGAGGGCAGTCGCTGCCTCTTGTTGTCGCGGCAAACTTGCTTTAATCAGCGCTGCTGCATCCGCTGTTGCTCGCCCTTCACCTTCCTTCTCAAACCCAAGCGCCAGTGCTGTGATTGCAACTACAACGTCTGCAAAGCCTGCCTGATCTATAGCAAGCGGGACAAAGCCTGGCTCTGCTGCGCCTGCCAAAAGAGCAGGTAACATCAGTGTGTGTGGGTTTGTGTGTGTTACACAAGGAGGATGAATTAGACATAAGGTCCTGACAGTGATGTCAAAAGTTATCAGAATCTTTCTATCCTGCCAGGGGTAATGATTTAGCTCTAATATTAGGTGTGTGAGCAAAATTTCCAAAAGGGTTGTAAAGAAAACAGCTCTGTGTAAGGATGTTACCCAAAATCATAAAAGTGTGCAGAATTTCACTTAATGGTAATATAATGTTTAACAAACAATGTTTGGTAATAGTTCTACATTTTCTGTGGTATACAGAGGTGGGTAGAGTAGCTAAAAAATGTACTCAAGTAAGAGTAGCACTACTTCAATATATTTTGACTTAAGTAGAAGTAAAAACTAGTCATCCAAGAAAAATAGTCAAGTAAGACTAAGTATTTTAAAGAATAAAATAAAACATATGTGAAAATAAATAACATCAGTACAAAATAACTAATTTAGACAAAGGAAACAAGTACTTCTTTTTGCCAATCGATACTTTTAGCAGGTCATGTATCTATGTTAAAACACTGCAAAAATATTTTCAGTGACAAGATATACTGTTTTCACTTGACCTCCAAGTGGCTCAGCAGATAGATAATAACATGAAAACTTTGAAGCTTGTGTGCATGCAAGTCTCACTTTAACATAAACTGGAAGTGTGTATTTGTCTGGTGCATTTTGTTAAAACATCCTTGTTTTTTAGTCATAGACATAACTATACGTTAATAGAGTAGACAGAAATTGTACTAGAGGAAGAGTACTTCAGAATAATATTACTTAAGTGCGCAGCAAAATTACTCATTTTTTTCCAAAAGGCTACTTAAGTAAATGTAAATGGCTAAATTTAACTACCCACCTCTGCCAGTAACATTCCTTTTATTCAATATTTATATTATTATTATTATTTTTTTTTTAAGTCTAGAAATAAGAGTAGACTAATATTCTGGCTTGAAACAAAAATACATTTGGCTTGCATTTTTTTTTTTTATAAAACATCAAGATACATTTCTGAAATTAGGATATAAATTTTTTCTGATTTGTGATGGATTGTGAACCTTGCATGAGCTAATTAAGCATATGCTCTTGTATCAAATCCATTGTTTTTCAGCAATTAGATAGTTGAAAACCTTCAATGCTTTAAAATGTTCTACATGTCTTTGAGTAAATCAGACACAGGTTGTTCAAACCAAAACTTTAGCCACAAGCTTAGGCTATGTCATTTTAGACCAGTGGCATTCTAGGTGTGCTTACTTCACAAGGGTTAATCAGTAAATGGTCTTCACTTGTATAACGTTTTATCAAGTCAGAGGACTCCAAAGCGACGCACTCGGAAAGTCAGTAGCACAATAAACCATCAAGTGGCAGGAGCAAAAATGTTAGCTGCAGACTCGCTGATTGTAACATACCTACTAACCCAAGATTAAGTCCCACCTTGTGTTAAATCTATAATTTCTGCTTTTAAAACTTCAGGATAAGTTGTAATCACAAGAAATTTTCAAAGGCAGTCCTTTTCAATTTTTTTACGTGGGTGGTTTATTTATGAAGCCCTAAATACAGTTTCTCTTCATAATACAGAAAGTCCATAATGCTTCATTTTAAAGTTAGGCCGGAGATTATTCATATTCCTGGACGATTTAGATTTTGAAATTATATGCTGTTTGATTGTCCTTGTCTTGATAAAATGCCTTATAAAAAAAAGAATCATATGAAAAAAAAAAAAGCAAAGTCATATGATAGACATGTAGTGACTAACTATTTTAAAAAAGTCTGACTTATGTATTGCAGACTTTCCTGGGTGCACATGGGCAGAGATCATCTTTACTGTGTGTAAAAACCAGATTCGGGATAAGGTACTTGTTGAACATTAAATTGCTGTCTGTCTCTCAGGTTGCTGAAGACGCAGTCACTCGAGTGGTTCTACACAAATGTGAAGATACGCTTTAAAAGGTTTGGCAGTGCGAAAGTGCTGAAGACCCTCTACAGGAAACACCTGGCAGAGCACAGTGCTCTTTCAGAGCTTTCTGGTAAAAACATTGTCTCTGAATAGAAACCTTTTTACGTCTTTTCTGCAGGACTAATCCTACACTGAGCTATTCTCTATGGAAAATTATATTGTGTATAATCACCTATGGGGGCTTATATAGTTTTATATTTGCTTTACATAGCAACGCAGTTAAGAAAAGTAGAAATCAGGATTAACCTTTTTTGCTTTCAGCTCTTTTAAATCTTTCAGGGCATTGTGCCTATAGTCAATAAAAACAGTCGATAAAAGATTGGTCTGAATTCAGGTATGAGTCCAAACTAAGCCACACAAACAGAATAGAAAAGGTCTCCTTTTTTCATATGTTCCAAATGTAACAAACAATAATTTCTGTTGCTAGTTTTAGCTATACTTGCATATTACTGCATATGAAGTTATTTTTAACTGCCTGAAATCTCTTAAAAAAATTCACATTACTCTGATTTATTTCTGATACAGCACCATGTACAAGACCTACAAGTTAGGTTTTCATTTTTGTCTATTAAAGTGCAACTTGAATGACAGTGTAAAACAGTGTTTACACAAAACCCCAATCCAGATAAGAAAACAGCTTTTTTTAAAGGCTAGCAGGTTTAGACAATCAAATGAAGAAAAGGTACATTAGGAAATAAAAAAGAGGAATTGCTGCATCATGTACTAAAATCATTTATTAAAAATGCAAGAAAGGAAGATTGGAATCAAGCTAATTTCAGTTTGATCAGCCTTATATTTTATTAATAAGACTGATAAGATTTTTAATCCGCAAACTGGAACCAAGCATTAACAAAGTCAAAAATCTGACATTTTTTCTAATCAGTGAATGCAGCATACCTAACTACCAGGTTACAGTAACAGCAACAACACTCTTCAGTGTTGGCACTGTTAATAAGGGAAGAAGATGCAATGTTTTCAGTATAAGTAATATACTATACTATATAATAATTAATATTAAGTAGGAGAGAGAAAACATTCTAACTTTGGAAAAGTTGTCTCTTTAAATCCCAAATTTATATTATGGATCTACCTTCTCTTGTGATCACACAGTGATTGCTGTTTTATTAATCATCATGGGTTAACCATGCTAATCTTTAATGTAAAACACTTTGAGAGTTTAAAAGGTTAACTACATAAACATTTTAGGTTTGTTTTTAGATAATAGTTAAAACCTTACTTACTGAAATTGCTCTCACACTAAGTGTAATGTTACTTCTGGTCCTGATTTGAATAATTAATGGCTGACTAAAAAAAATGTCTTCATCACCATCATTATATCTCTGTATAGGTGAAAGCTTAGATAGATCAAAACTTGGCTAAGAAAATCTGGTCTCCGTTCAATACAGTAACTTATTTATTTTTAACAAAATCTTAAAGTAAAAAATATAAAAATATATATATTTTAAATGCAAGTTTTCTAAAACAGCCAGATAGCTAGAAGTGTTAAACTTTGCAACATATTTCGAATAATCAAGAACAGAGTCCCAGATGTTGAAAAGATCTCTGAGCAAAGAGCTATAAAACACATTTCTTGATGGAAAAGTGAAGGTCATTTAGGTTTTAATCACAAGCTGTTAAAAAAGAACATTTCAAAAAATAAACGTGCTGGTCCTTTTTCCCTTATTTGCTGTCAAATGCATAAAGTTTTGTATTTCTACTCCTAATGTTAAACGTAATCTATAAAAGCATTATCTCTTTACTTGCTGGATGTTTATGCTTCTTTTAACCTTGATGTTCCATCAGTGATGGTGATGAAAAGGGACTTTGGTCTCTTATGTAATAAAAAAGATTCAGTAGACCACCAGGGAAATCTTTTCAGTCAAAGCCAGAAATGACTGAACAAGGAGCTTTGTAAGAGACAACTGTGCTGAAAAGGAATTTATTATATTGAACAGTGTTTCCTCCAACAGCATCTGTTTCGGCATCTAGATCCTATCAGGGACAAAGCCGCAGTACATCTCTGCACCATTAGTTCCCCAGTCTCTGATCTGACTGAACTGGCTGAGGATATTAGAGTATTATGTGTGTTTTGTGGAGGAGAGGTCGCTGCCTGCACATGATGCAGAGCTTTGGATCCTGTGGGAGGATGACCAACGTGAGCTAACATCATGCCACCTCTCCTCTGCTGTTTGCAGCTCATGCTGTGTAACACACAAGGTCATGCATTTTCATCATTTGTTTATTATTGACATGTGCTGGAAACAGTTTCTTTCTGTGTAAAATTTTAGCAGCATATTATGACTCAGAAATAAATCACTGTTCCTGGTGCTTTGCATAAGAATAACTGGAGCCGGATGAACAGCAATGGTTGAGCTGACATTTAGAAACTGAGCAATCCTGAGTCTTGTGTAACATTTATAACTGTGACACGTTTCTCCTGAAGACTAAACTCACTGAATCAGGGATGCTTGGAGACATCTCCCTCTGAAATGTAAAGCAAGACAAACTTGCATATACAGGGTATTGTGATCAAAAGTTTTGCGGAAAGTCCATGTGTTTTAAGATTTTAATCAGTAGCATAGATTTAAGTTGATTAAAGTTAAACACAACATTCCCTCTAAATTAAATCATTATGTTGTCATTCAGGTGTTTCAAAGCAAATGTAACATTCAGGAAATAGGGCATGATTCTCTGTGTCTGTGTCATTCTCAGGATTAATATAAACTTTATTGTTTATGTACTGCTGACAAAAGTATAAAAAACAATTCATTTATTTATTTGTTTGGGTTGTGTCCAAATATGTGAACTCTTATGAGTTTATAAGTTGAGTTTGGTGGTAAAAATCTAAACCAAGATGGTGGTCAATTTGAAGTTTTTATTTTATTTCATTCAGGTTTAGTCTATCCAGACATGCTTTTTGTTTTTTCATTTTATTTTATCAGTTTGACAGAAGTTATTTAAACCGAAGTCAGCCAAGCATTTCCTTTTTTTTAAATCCTGTACTCTCTGTCGTTGTACGAGAGTCACAACATAAGCAGAATAATACAACAGAACAAACACAAATCTAAAAAGAAACTCTGATGGTGGCCAAATGCAAGCTCTCTCAGTCTGCTGTGCAGTAACTGTCTTAAGGACCATCTGCATTTAGATTTATATTCATAGACCTTGCCCTTTTGTGTTGTAGAACAATCTGACAAAGATAGATATGGAAAAATCCAAAGTTTTACAGTGTTTTCACATGTTAACCCACCCCCACAAAAGTGTCTGTTTATATATTATGTGTATTTTTTTCGTCAAATATGCCAGGCCCATAAAAAGCTTCACCCGTACACATACATGTAATCAAAAATATTTTAGTAATATAAAATTAACTGTTTTGTGTCATTTAAATTTCAAGGAACTTTTAATTACAAGCCAGAAAATGGCTACAGGGAAAGTAGCTTATCAAGCTATTTGTCTAAACTTGCCCATATCTAGATTCAGAGCAATGCTTAAAAAGTTTAGAACAACTGGCGCTCTGACAAACTAGATGAGACACGGACCCAAGTTGCAACACACACAGTGAGGAGCATGTTGAAGGATGGGAAAAAATCTCCTAAATTTACTTCTTAAGAAATCGATATGATTCTACTAGCGTGAAATTGTGCTACCGCAAAAAAAAAAGTACATTTATTTTTAGATGCTGTATATTTAAAAGAGAATCCTGAAAGGTTGTATAAACTGGTGGGTTCAGGTTAGCTGTCATTTTCAGCTGCTGTTTTAGCTTATAAGTCTGAAGACTCGGGTCGAATGAGGTCAGAATCATTAGATAATTACAACTTACCAAACAAAACCCTGCTTGCACCACTAAAGTACAAATATAAGCAACAGAGATAATATGGTGCCAGAAGTAAGAATTAAGGTTAATGTCTGGTAATTTTCATAATACGTACCAACTTAACATTACTTTGTTAAATTGATGTACGTATGTACCCTTTTAAAATGATTGGTATGACCCTGTTCCCCACACTGTACTTTCAAACAGGAGTCTGCTGCAGACAGCTCAGGTCGTCCAGTAATGCCCCACACGCGGCCTCACTAATGCACTTATATAACCACAAACGGTTGCATTGTTGCAGGAATATTTGCATGACGTGAAAAAGAGCTCAGGAGAGAAAACTGTCAATTGTGACTGAGCTCTGCTGTGCAGTTATCAAGAGTAATTCTACTACATCCATATACAGCTCAATTTAAGTGTTTTTGCTGAGAATATTATTTGCAGTTTTTTTCAACCTTTGTGTAAACATAAAAAAACATGTTTGCAGATTTAAAGTAAAACATGAAAGAAGACAAGCCAAAGCACATAAATGGTTGTTTCTATTTGTGTCAAAACATACAGTGGTCTGCAAAGTATTTATACATCTTTTTCTCATTTTGTCATACTGCTTCCACAAATATCGGTGTATTGTATTGGGATTGTAGGTAATAAACCAGCACAGTGAAGTGCATAACTGGTAATAAAATGATATATATATTTTTTTTTTTTCCCCCCTTTTTTCACTGCATTTACCATGAAAAATTGTTTGCTTTTCATTCGGGAGTCTTCCAGCTTTATTGAAACTTAAATGTTTACCCATTTCTCTTTTTTTCAGATAGCTGAAGCTCAGTCAGACTGGATGGACAGTGTTGTAGAACATCCATTTTTATGCTTTGCCACTAATTTTCAATTGGATTCAGCTCTTGACCATTCTATCACATGAATACAGAAGCTCAGACTACATTTAGAGTTGTCCTGCTAAAGGGTGAATCTCTGTCCCAGTTTAAGACTTTTGCAGCCTCAGCACGATCACACTGTCTCCATTTTGCACCAATTATCCCCACCAACTCTGGCCAACTTCCCTGTCCCTGATAAAGGAAGCATTTCCACAGCATGATGCTGCTATCACCATGTTTCTCAAGGGAATCGGTGTGTTCTGGGCGATGTGCCGTGTTCGTCTTTAAACACACATTGTTTTTGTGTGTAGGTCAGTTAAGTTTTGGTTTCATCTGATTAGGGATTTTTTTTCCTAATGTTTGCTGTGCCCCTTACATGGCATGCAGAAAACTGTAAACTGGACTTCCTCTGATTTTCTTTCAACAATGACTTTCTTCTTGTCACTCTATTAACATACTCCATAACATAAAATCCCAGTAAAATACACCAAAGCTTGTGGCTGGAAGGTGACAAAATGTGAAAATGGTTATTAATACTTTTGCAAGGAACAAACCAAGCAGTCAGTGATCAAGAATAAAACTTAGGATACACTCTCTTAGATTGATGTGGTTCAACATGTTATTATAACCTGTGATATGTCATGTTATATTTGGAAATTCTAAATGAATGAATGAATAAAAATCAAGGGTTATCCTTTTTCATGTCTTTAATCCTATGTCTTATTTAAAGGTTTAGTGTGATGTGGTTTCAGGTTAAATCCCTGCCTGTAGTCTGTATGATGTCTGTCTTTTCATATATGTGCAGAATTGGATAGTAACTAGTTACATTTACATTTACTCAGTAAATTTTGAATTAACAAATGTACTTTTATAAGTAGTTTTACTGCACCATAATGTTTACTTAATATCACT
The DNA here is from genome assembly GCA_036250325.1 of Characodon lateralis. NCBI lineage: Eukaryota > Metazoa > Chordata > Actinopteri > Cyprinodontiformes > Goodeidae > Characodon > Characodon lateralis. The sequence goes on along the minus strand of JAHUTJ010000376.1, from coordinate 14,787 downwards.
ACCCATCTATAGTTACTTCACTGAATGACAAACAAACATATTTTAAACAAGCTTTTTTGTTCTAATGATATTTTCTGTTGAGCCTGTTGTGCCATTTAGAGGTCAAGTGAATATACAGTAAATATATATTGTACTGGAAGTACTTTTTTTCTAACCTGCATACATTACCTACTGTAAGTATTGGTTTCAAAATTGAGGAAGTTGAGATTTGGTGTGTTTCTTCTACCCAAATTTGCTATTTTGCAATGATGTGATTTACTTTTAGACATTTTTCTATTTTATTATTAATGTACCAGAACATGCACGTATTTATATATTGTTTCCGTATGATTACATCGTTTTTCACAATTAAATCAGCTTAAACAGTGCTACTCAAGTACTCACTACTTAAGTTGCCATTTTACTGAATACTATTTTCTGATACTTGAGTAGTTTTTTGGATGACTACTTTGTACTCTTTTACTTTGGAGATATATTGGAGTAGTGCTACTCTTACTTGAGTACAGTGTTTGGCTACTCTACCCACCTCTCTATATACATGTCAACATCTTTGTGTGTCTGCAGAAGGCAGCGCGTGTGAGGAGAGCATCTGCAATGAGGGCAGTATCTGTGGGAGTGACTCAACTTTCTACAGGCAAACTGAAGGTGAAAAAACCGTTTCATAAAACTTTAATCATGCTTGTTTATACCATAAGGCTGATTTTGAAATTAATGGTTAAAGTCAGGCAGTTGCTTTTCATTTACAGCTACATTTTGAATAAAAATACATGGCATCCTTTGACAACACAAAATGCATTTATATTATGTTCATGATGTTCCCTTGAGAAAGTGGATGGACTAAATAGTTTTCTTTTTGACTCATTGAGAAGTCTGGAATCAAGCTTCATGTTAATAGCAGCAGATGAATCAGAATAATGGCATACTCTGAGTCAAAATTTGCATGTTTGATTACTTTTCTTCCTACTTTCAGTTGTTCAATGTTACGCAGCTGGTGTCAGAAATGAGAGGATTAACATTTCACTTTGTCAGTACATTTAGTACTGATGTTTTATTCATTTTTTTAAACAACAGATCAGTACACTCAGAGTAACTTACTCTCTTTGTTAAGTTAGACTTGGCAGGGAGGAGTAAAATGACATTTAATTTAGACGATACATCCAAATGCTGTGATTTTAGCTGTTGAGTATTAGAGTTTATATTTAACAGGTGTTTTTTTTGGGTGGGAAATAATGTTTAAATTATGAAGTTTCAGGGTTTGGAAAGCCTTTCTTTTTGGTAACCAAGTATACACACTTTACAGCAATGAAATGGCAGGGAAATGAATGGTTTGGTTCTGATATTTTGTGTCAGATTCTGAACAGGATCACAAACAGATGCACTACTCTGTGTATTCTGTCCCACTCTGGCCTCACTTCCCCCACTCTGCTAGTTCACTGCCCTAACAAGATGAGTGCCTGAAAACATAAATGAAAGGGTGCTGTTACCCAGTGGCCATGTCTCTGTTGGCAGAGCCACAGGAATGAGGGAGTACAGCCAGAATTAAACCGAGATGCACTCAACATGTTTTACATATATCTAATGGAAATATAAGCTGTTAGCTGCTTCTGTTTTGTTAATGTTTGGAGGATCATGTTTCAGATGGGTAATAGGTGCCTGCTGTGTTTGTGTTCAGAGCACAGTGTGGCAGAGACGCTCAGTGTGGCCATGCGGGTTGCAGAGGAGGCCATAGACGAAGCCATTTCTAAGGCTGAGTTTGACACCTCGACTCAGGTTATTTAGATTTCTTCCTTCCTTTAAACAATCTGTTTCAGGCTATGGTCTTAAAATGGTCCCCAAAATGTAACTTGTTATTACAAATAAGTAACAGCAGTTACTGCAATCAAGCCATATAAAAATATTGCTGTGTAGTCTAGTAATGCATGCACATTAGTGTCATCAGTGGTCTTACCATAATGTCACCATTTAATTTGACCCTGTGTCTGCTTGATTTCTGACCCCATTTGGATCAGATTAACCGAGACCATCAGGATTACAAGGCTGCTAAATGGCACTTTAATACTACAGTATAAACAGTGTCAGAACTAACACCATAAGAACCACTGAGTCACTTTAACATGTTTTACCAAACTACTGTTGACATGAATCCAAAAGAATATGGCACCTTGCAAAAGTATTCATACTCCTTGAACTTTTTCAGATTTTTGTAAAAGTTCATCCATAACTTTTGAAGTGTGTTACTGGGGTTTTATGTGATAGAGTTGACAATGTGGCCAGTTAACAAATGTTAAGAAATAAAAACCAGAATGGTCTGTTGTGCATTTGTATGCATCCCCATTACTTTGATACCCCTAGTTAAAATTTGGTGCAAAAAGTTTAATTTTGTCCACCAGTATGTATTTAATCCCAGTATAAATGCTGATGTTTTGTGAAGGCCTCAGACGTTAGTTAGAGATCAGACGGAATCAAGGAGCACAGCAGACAGGTCAGAGAGAATGTTGTGGAGAAGTATGAACTAAGGTTAGAAAAATGTATATATATATACATATATATGTGTAACCTTGCTGAACTTAGCCATCCAATAATTCAGCTCGGTCCAAATATAACTCTGCGTTGTGTCGGATAATGAATAATGGCCAAGAGACACGATGAGATGAAACACTGTTTATCTTTTATTTATCTGCATGAAACAGAACATGTAGTGGTCAGAACTCATCACAGCAAATACAGCACCTTGCGAGGATTACCATTTCACATTAGCATCAAGCTAACGGACATTTTCCCACAGTGTTAGCATAAGCGGACCTACCTCGTGCTCTTCTCTCATTTACTGGCAACAAGGTCCCTGTGTCCACTTCACTTATCACAGCTAACCTCCAAGAGATGGCGCTGCTTCACCCGTTATACATAAACCCAAAATGAAAAGTATTGACAAGTGGAATCTAATTCATTATTAACTTTGTTACATATGTATATCCAAGACTTTGAGCATCTCAAAGACCACTGTTCATTGCACCATCTGCAAATTGAAAGACTATAACAAAACTGTAAGGAGAACTTTAATCAGAAAAGCAGCCAAGAGGTCCATGGTAACCCTGGAGGAGCTGCAGTAATTCACAGCTCTGGTAGGAGACTGTTCATAGCACAGATATGCGTTTTGCACTTTACAAATCTGGCCCTTATGGAAAAGTGGCAAGAAGAAAGTCAAAGTTCAAAGATAACCATAAGAAGTCATGTTGAAGTTTACCTCAAGCTATATAGAAAACATGTGAAAGAAGGTGCTCTGGTCAGATGACACTTAGCTTGATTTTGAGTTAAACCCAGAATTAGTCATACGCCTGTCTGATCTAAATTTAAGATTATTTTCATTCAACAAGAAGTTTTTATTTTTTACTTTTTAGAGGACATTAGACAGCAACATCTCAAATGATAATGACACATATATTTATATTATATTTTATTCAACATGGTATTCAAAAATTATACTCTTTTCAATAACCAATGGAAAAATCCTCATTGGCATTACATTGATAAACCCTTTTTATAATTACTGACTCGATTTTTACATGTTTCCACTGTTATTTTGAATACAGATGCATACCTCACTTCTGAAAACATAAAACTGAAAAACATCTTTCTTTTTTTTTTTTTACACTTCATAATTGTTGCTCTCTCACAAAAAATCCCAATGAAACACATTCAAGGTTTTGGTTGTTATGCGACAAAATGTAAAAATACTAAAGTAGTATGAATTCTTTTGCATGGCACTGCAAATAAAAGAAGGTTCTATGCCGTTTTTGTACCTTAAACTCATTTTAGTGACTCTTTGAAGAAAAAATGAACACTGGAGATAATACATCGGACTGACTCTTGACTCTTAACACTTCTTGATTAGATAACAGCTCTCACTAGTCATTGTAGAAACTCTGGTGAATGCTTTAGCCCTAAATCTTCTAATGCATACATATTGTATTATATTGTCCGGACAATCTAAGTTAAATCCTTATAAGTGTCTCTTTTTATTCACCCTTCATAACCAATCTGTGTAGGAAGCTCAAAGCCTCTGAACTCAGTATAGCAAATATGTATGTCCAGTGTATAAATTTAGAAAGTAAATCATCTCTGTGGTTGAATGGTGCTCTATAAGTTTTCTTATTGTGTTTGTGTCTCCTCAGGAGAGTCAGAATGAAGCAGTTTATCTGCAGGAGCACAGAGGAGAGCTCATTGAGGAACTGGCCCGAACCATTGCGCAAAAAGTAAACTGAGCTTGAACCAGATGTTTTATACAGTATTATCAGGTTTATTTATCCTCCGTTCAGTAGGTTTATGAAAACAAGAAATAAAAGGAAGCCCAAAAGGGTTCAATTTATACACTATTTACATGATGAAAATACAGGGTTCATCTGTTCTTTGTGCAATCGAAGCTGTTTGCACAGCTAACCCTGCTTTCTTTGTGTATAAGATCATTAGCAGAAGAAATGCTTTGGCTGAGATGAGGGCAGAGTATGACCACGGCTGGGTTTCTGAATGCAAAACTGTCCCTCATCATCATCACTCTGCCTGCGATGAGCCCTCTGGATCCCTGAAACAACAAGTAAATCTCTGCCTAAAAAAATATCTGTTGTGAAATGATTGCAACATTATTCTTTAGTTTTTAGTGTCTAGTGTCTAGTCAACTATTGTCCTATTTTAATAGCTTTGTTTTTAACTATGTTAAAGGCCTAAAATGCAGAGCATGTACAACAGTGAGAGCAGCAACTACACCCCCGTTTTTTAGGTGGAGGAGCAAACGAATGACTTTGCTCCAAAATTGGATACAAAACAGACTGACCAATCTCTGCAGTCTTATAAACTCTTGGTTAATGGGTATTTTTCGTTTTTGAAATAACAAACTAAAACAGATATCAAAAATAAGAGTACACTTTAGCTCCACCCTGCTTATTCTCTGAGTTCTATCCAAATCAGCCTCATAGATTTGAAAATAAAAGTTGCTTTACCTCTACATGATCTGTCCAGTCAGACCCTTAACTCTCTCACCCACTATAAATCAGGTAAAATAATACAGAAACTTTGCTGTTCTCTGCAATGTTCAGGTGGAGGCTGCTTCCACCGTACAGTCTAAAGCAGCGCCATGCGATCACACGCTGTTGTCATGCAGTCCGTCTGTTGCAATAACGTTTTCTGCCGTTTGTACGAACAGCATCCAATTGACCATTTTTACCTAAAATTTACTCTAAACTTATAAGCTAGTATTTAACAAGTATTTATTTACTAGTATTTAAAACTTTAAAAACCTTGGTATGGTTAAATACTTGCAAACAGCCCATACCTAAACATTTATGAAGACCAGTCATTTGGCCCTGATGGCAAAAACATTCTCCTCTAGCTGCAGTCTCCTCCTTAAACTGCACTTTGATCTGCTGCAGGGAGGCTCACTGTATATCCACTTGTGTAATTTAGTAATTTACAATACCCGTGCAACTCAAAGGCTGCAAAGTACTCATTTCTTTCCTTCGTAGCTGTATTTGTATTTCTCCAGAAAATGAGTAATTGACTTACTATAATGATCCCTTGTGGAGTTTGTTTTTGTCTCATACTGACCTCTGCTGGTCTCTAATTTATTAAGTTCAAACAAAAAAGATGAAAGAAACAGAAATTGTTTTTTTCATTTGAATTTTTTCACGGAGTGTTGTCTATCTCTCCTCAGAGATCAAATTCAGCCTTCACGCTGCTGGATAACAGTCCATCAGCTCTGAAACCAGACTTCCCTACGGCCTTAAAGAAAGAGGGCGGTGCGTCAGCCATGACAGCATGGAAGAGTGTAGATCGACTTGACAACTCTGGTAAGAGGTGGCTTATGGGTAGCCACTGTGTACATCCAAACAGTATTGAAATAGGGTAACTTCTTTTCCAATTCTATTGAAAACCTCAAAAATGTAAATAATGTACATTTGATGTAAATATTTGCCAGGTCTACAAAATAAAGAAAAGGAAACCAGGGGGCGGAAAATGTTTATATTTCCAGATGTTTTTCCCTATCCTATCTGTCCATCCACCCATCAATTAGTCCATCTGTGATTATTTCCATATGTAAAGTATGAGAACTGTACAAACATCTTCCATATATATTTTTTTCTTTTAATTGGAAAAATCAGAGTCTGAAAAAGTTTGGAATTATGACATGAGAAATGCGTAGGAACCCTGGTTGTTTGGTATGTCTTTCCTAATTTTGTACATGTTTCCTGCTTGTCTGAGTAATACCTGTGTCTGTGTGCATTTGCTGGAGCTTGATTGCAAATGGATGCCTTCAGTGTTGCAGAGCCCGGATGGGAACTGGATCGCCATGCAGGGCGGCCTGCTGTCTAGGCCCAGCCTCCTCACTAAGAGGAAGAGTCTGGTCTACAGTGCCTTGGAAAGAGAGTCTGGAGTGGTTTCTGCCTATGAAGGCCTGGGCTCTGACAGTGAAAACAAAGCAGATCCAGACAGCTCCTGGGGTGCTGTCCTGCAGGAGATTCACAGGAAGATGATGGACTGCAACTTAGCCCAGCACGACTTTAGTGACCTGGCACTAACAAGCCACCAGCTCAACAGAGATGATCCGTTTTCAGACTCTGAGGGGAACTGGAAGCCTAGCAAACCTCTGATAGCTCTCCTAAAGCGGAAGGTGCCTGCAGAGTTCAGGAAACCTACTTCATCCCGTAGGACTAGCATCATTGATGTAGACTTTAACCTAAAAGAAGCAGAGAGGGAGAAGGATGAGCTCAAGGTGTCTGATGAACAAGAGGAGGGAAAAACCAGGAAATTCCGGAAAAAGAGGAGGAGCAAAAAAGAGCCAGCAGCGTCTTCTTCAGTGTCGGTAAGAGGAAAAAAAGATTTAAGTACGAACTGATGGGACGATCAGTCATTTAACTTACAGAATGATCACTGCTAATTTTTTTAATTATTTATTTTAACTTATCTAATCAAAAAAAAAATCTTACAACTTTAGGTTACTCAGTAGATAAGAATTATTTGAAGATGTGAGTCTGTTGTATTTTCTCAGTTAAATAAATAAGTCCCATTAAAAGCACAAACTTCATGTATTTTACTGGGATTTCATGTCATAGTCCAAGACACAGTAAATGGGTTTTTACAAATTAAAACAGGTAAAGTGTGGCTTGCATTTGTATTCAGCCCCCTTTACTTTGATTTCCTAAATAAAATCCAATGCAGCCAATTGTCTTTCAGTGCCACCCAGTTCCTAAATAGATTTTATCATAGTGTGATTTGAACTACAGCGTGAAAGCAGCTGTTCTCTGAAGGCCTCAGAGGTTTATTCGAAAACTTTACTAAACAAACAGCATCTTAGGAGCAAGGATCACAACAGACAGATGAAATAAAGTTATGGAAAAGCGTAAAGCAGGGTTAGGTTATTGAACAAAACCCCAAGCTTCAAACATCTCACAGAGCACTATTCAAGCTGTCATCCAATGGAAAGAACATGGCACAGCTGCAAACCTACCAAGGCATGGTGGTGGCAGCATCATATGCTTTTCTTCCATAAGGGCAGGAAAGCTGGTCAGAATTGATGGTAAGATGCAACCCTGGAGGAAAATCAGGTGATTTCAAAAAGTATTGAATCAGTAGGGTTAAATACAATTGCACACCCCATCTTTCTGATTTTTATTTGTAAAAAGAAAAACAAATGGAAACTATTTATCATTTTCCTTCCACTTCACAATTACGCACTACTTTGTGTTGATCTATCTTGTAAAATCCCAGAAAAATCTGTTAAAGTTTGTCTGTAATCTGACAAAATATGAAAAAAATACTATTACTAAATTGTGTTATTAACAGTGCAATTTTATACATTTTCAGGATTTAAACAACAAAGACCACTTTTATTCACATCCGTCTGATGCTGTAGTTTCTAGCACCTCCGAAGCCACAACCCCTGAACCTTTTAACCTCAACAATGAGTTCACTGGAAAAGCAGTCAATCAAACCACAAATGACTTCACTTCAAAACTGCACCTATGCCCAGCCAGTGTTTATGAATGGTGTACCAGAGAAGAAGAACCAGATGAAGGGAGAGATGAAAGTAATGATGGACAGCAGGGAGGCAGGAGACGAAAAAGTGAGTGTGAGATGGATGTTGACTTGAATGGAGGAAGAACAGGTGAAGAAGAGAAGGAAAAAGATAATGAGGAGTTGAAACACAGATTATATAGGCTTGTTTCCCAGGCCAGCCTTACATACTTGTCCTCTACTGAAGATGAGCCAGATGAAGCGGGACAAAGTGAGGGGACATGGGACAGAGACACAGATGTGGAAAAGGAAGATAAAGATCAGGTGCTGACAGACCTGACCTATAGGCTCTGTCAGCTGGAAAAAGAAGTCAGAGCAACGCAGTTCTCATCCACTGAAGATGAGCTGGACAGAATGGGCATTGAAAAGGAAAACCAGGAAGATGAGTTTGGAAGAGGGGAAGACCTGGCTGTTAAATTATGCAGATTAGCTAACGAAGTCAACGCCAGCCAGTATTCTTCAACCGAGGACGAGCTGGATAAGGTGGGAAGAGGAGAGGACAGTGAGAATGTGACGGATGAAAAAGTGCTGTGGATTCTGCAGCCAGAAAATACTCAGCTGCGTGATTTGGCCAGTTTAGTCAGCGCCTCCCAGTTTTCCTCCACTGAGGATGAGCTGGACAGACTGGGAGATTATGAGGGAAAACAGGAGCAAGAGGAAAATGGTTACAACAGGGAGATGAGAGAAATGTGGGAGGGAGAGGAATCAATTGGAGACATAGATATGAAGATGTTTGATTTGACAGGTGAAACTAAAGAGAGGAGTGAGGAAGGAATGTATCAGCCAAAGGTTGAAGATGACACCACCGGCATACAGAAAAACACGCGAGTAATAAGAGATGGAACAATGGAAATGGGGCAGTTATATGACAAATACCGGCAAATCTTTACAGAGCCAGTTGAAAGACAATACATAAACTTAAAAACAGAAATGAAGGCAGAGAGAACAGAGGCATTACAGGAAGGAAAAGCTAAAGAAGAGAAAGAACCACAGGCAAAGAGGATAGGTGAAAAGATTGAAGAGGAGTTTCTAGAAGAAAGCGAAGAGAATAAGAGAAAGTTAGAAACAGACTCAAAAAGCGATGAAGACGATGCAGAATTTGACAAAATAATCAGCAGCATGTTGATGATGACTCTGGAGGACATGCAGGCAGAAATGACGGACAAAGCTAGACAGACCGAAAAGGGAAAGCCACGGAATGACAACGGAGAGGGAGGGAGTTGTTTCAGAGAGTGGAAAGATGCTACAGAAGAGACAAACGATAGGTCAGAGTCAGTGATAAAAATATCTATTAGTGAGAAAACCGATGGGGAGATTTCTAATAAACAGAAGAAAGGTAACAGTACAGGTAGAGACGAAAACACTCATGAAGAAAATTGTAAGGATATGACAACCATTAAAGAACTCCAAATAAATGAAACCAAGCCTACAAGTCCAAAAAGCAAAGAGGATAGCGAGAACCAGGATGGACGAAGAAACACAATGAAGTCAGAGAAAACAGAGATGCACACTGATGCCACAGACTGTGATCAGAGAGGCAGAGATGGAAAAGTCCAGGAAGAACGGGAAGCTGAAAACGTGGAACAGAGCAGCTCCTGTGCTCATCCAATGGAGTTCCTGTCACCAGAGGAGATTCAGAGTGTAAGTACTGCAGCTGTTTCTAGCATCTTTTTTTTTTTTTATCAACTGCAAAGAAGGTGAGTCTGTGTAACTGTTAAAAAGGAGGTTTGACAAATAAAAAATATATAAATTATGATGCAGAATCTGTACATTATCCTCTTTACTCCTAAAGCATTTAACGTCAGACCCATGCTAAGGGAAAAATTCATGAAGCAGTTTAATCTCCATTTTTTGCAACTATTTCGCTAATGTTTTTTGCTTTATTTCTGCCGAAGTGATAAAGGAAATGCTTTACATTTTAATTAATCCTCCTGGATGCCTTGACATTTATTTTATTTAAAATTAGATTTTTGCTGAACTTCGGTTGTGGTGACTCGAGTAGCATACAATTTGGCCAGGTTCAGGTGGAAAATTTATTTGTCATAATTTTTTATCTTTTTTATAAAGTCTTTCATAGGCCTTTTAGACAAAAAACATTTAACATTTTTTCTGCTATTGACTACCATTTAAATAGCATATTTTAAATAATTTATTTATTGTTCTAACAATATTTTTACATTGTGATGATACCACATTACAGGTGTGTATAAAAATGTACAGTCTTACAATAAAAAATTTATGAAAAAACATGATAATATAAATATTGATAGAACATAAAATGTTTGTGCTTTGATTTCCAAAATGCCAGTTGAAAAGAGCTTTTCACCATCTTTAGAAATGCTTTATGCTTAATAATAAACCATATATTCTAATCTTAAAATGTAATCTAACTTTAGATTTTTTATGTTTATATGTTATATGTTTTATATGTTATATTTTTATATGTTGGTTAATGTTTTTATTGTCACTTTGTAGCACTGTGACATCTACATGTAAAGTGCATTATAAATAAAATGTATTATTATTATTATTATTATTATTGTTATTGTAACAATACCTTTGCTATGTTTGTGAAATGAAAATATTATTTAATAAGAATACAAAAGTAGTTTTCTTATACAGTGAAAAAACTATATTTTGTAGTAACACAAACATTGTATTGTACCCATGTGTTAAACAGTGTAAAGGTGAAAACATATTGTTAAAACTTAAAGAAAAATTGTTAGAACTATACAAGTTAGAACTATACAATAGTATATATATACTATTTTCAAGTTATAATGTGAAATATACAATTACATCCAGACCGACAGACAGAAAGTTTTCAGCAGATCCTGAAGGACCCAAGCCTCCTCAGATCCTGCTCTGTCCTTTCCTGTAGAAAGTGTCAGTGTTTACAGACCAACCTGTTTTTCAGCTGGATACCCAAGTACTTGTTGTTCCTGACCACCTCCACGTCATTTGAGATCAGCTGCAGGGTAGACCTGGATCCTCTAAAGTCCACACGCAGTTCTTTCAGTTTGGAAGTGTTCAGGTGCAGGTGGTTGGCTCTGCACCCCCCTGTTAAGTCCTCAACCAGACTCCTGTGCTCCCTTCCTGTGATCATAACGCACACACCCCACAATTAGAGTGTCATCTGAGAACTTCTGTGTGTAGTAGGACTCTGAGTTGTATTTGAAGTGAGATGTCTATAGAGTGAAAAGGACTGGAGAGAGCACTGTCCCCCATGGTGTTCCTTTGCTCTGAAATGCAGTCTCTGATCTTGACAGGCTGTGGTCTCCCTCTAAGGTAGTCAGTGATCCAAGTAACCAGATGCAAGTCCACCATAAAGCACTGATAGAATTAAAAAATGTGTCAGATTGTACAATTATATGTAGTCCTTACAATGTACAATACAACATAGATGTACTACAAAGGTAATGCAATTTATAATTAACTAAAAAGAAACTGCTTGTGCACATCCTGTTAACATCTACCTATAAAATTTTTAAAAAGTTCTTAGATTTTCAGTGCAGCATGCTGACTCTCACACCACCTCCTGCAACCGACCCGCTAACCCAGATTTTGAAATTATGACTGAGTTGCTCCAACATGTAGTGCCTTAGTTTAATTAACAGGAATTTGAATGATGTTCAGTAGAGGATGTATTGACATACTTTGTCTGAGATCTGATAACCTCACCCTGAAGATGATTCTTTTCAATTCTAACTAACCTACTCTTGTTTCCTCTGTATGTGCTGTCTTATCCTTTTTTTCTTTGCTTTATGTTAACTGTAGGGTAGTGATGTGGAGCTTTACAAAACTATAGAGTTAATGTCATCGCTGCTGGAGCAGGTGAGAGTGAGCTCGTTTAAATTTAACCCTAACCTGATATTAAAACCTGAACACATTATAAAGGTGGAATATGCACTTTCCATTAAAATCTTTATTTCTAAGCATCTAATCAAAATATCCAATGTAATAAACATTTAAACTTGTTATGTGGAGCTTTTTATCCCCCTTGTCACTGTCTTCCATGAATTAAGGTTTATTTGTTATAATAAGTGCAACATCTTTGTCATTTTGGTGCAAATCAATATAAATCTGATGTTTCTCCACATTATTACCCAATTGTTATCTATTGCAAAGATTAGAGACCCACCCTTTTCATTATGTACTTTTCACTTTCAGTAAGGATTATGCTTAAATAAACAGTCAAGCATTGTACACTTTTCCACATCTGTTTAATGTCTAATTGCACTAAAAGTAATTAGAAGAACATATTCAAGAGAAGTAAAGTTGCACCTATCAGAATTTATATTTTCAGGATGTAGAATTTGATTTACACCACAATTTTGGTAAAACATTGATCAATTTTGGCCAAGTTCAATCTCTCTTTAAGGAAAACGTAAACCAATAAATAAATGATATAAATACTTAATAACAGCATTTAAAAACAAATTTTTTTTGCTATGATTGTGTGTTATTAAGAGCAGAAATTACATTACACTATGCAGAAGAGAAAGCAGTTGCTGATATATGGACTCAGAGGCATTAGATACAAGCCCTCCTCTGAAAAGTTGCTTTCCTTTCTGTAGACCAACTCCGCCAGCCTCATCAGGGGTTTAGGCTAAGATTTATTCTGATAAAACACTCTGAAAGTCATCCGGTAAGGCTATATGCATAATTACGCACTGAAAGTGCAGGAAAAAAACTGTTTTTGATGGCGGTTTTGAGTCTGGCTCCACATGACGTAGATTCTTATGATAAGAATTTCATTGGCTAAATGCCTATAGCTTCCCAATCAGCGTCGGAGCTGATAGGCAAGAAACCTATGCAGGAGAGTAGGTGAGACTTGTATCACATAAAATGATATATGGTGTATATAATTGGATCTGGAGACCAAAGGTTGACTTAGGTCAAAATAGGTGTCAATCAAAAGAATAGAAACTGGCAGTCTGTTTGGCTTATTGGTGTTAAGAATTTAATTGAATATTTTGAATGTTGATGTTCTGAAAGCAAACCCATGTACTTCCGGATCCTACGCGGGCCTCCGACTCAGAAGGGGTTAAGTAGGATTTTACTAATATTTTAAAAGAAAAAAAAAAAAAAAACTGATGACTGAATTAACATTTGAAACTGGTTTTAGTCTTTTATTTTAGCGATTCGCACAATGATCTTTACTAAAACAGGATTCTCTGTGTTTTCACAAAAGTCAACCTCTGTCTATCCTATAACAGACAGAGCTTGAAAAATCAGAAGGATCAAACAGAGCATCTTTGCTGTACTTCATTTAGCTGTCCTGTTACCAGCTGTGTATCTCACTCTTCTTGCAGCCTGAACCTCAGACAAGTCACGACTTGTTCCAAGATGTTGAACAAAATACAATACAATTTTATTTACAAAGCACATTAAAACCCTATTGACCAAAGTGCTTTAAATGGATAATACAACTACAATTTTGATTTAGGTTGCATTATACATCAGTTATATCAGTTGTTCCCTTGACTTCAGTTTTAACAGTTGATTGCTTGGCGCATCTATAGAAAAAAAAAGTAAAAAATAACCTGTGTTTTTGCATTGTAGAGATACTCTGCAGCATCTTTACGCAGCATCACCACTGAGGTGCTGAAGGTGCTGAATGCAACTGAGGAGCTGTTCCAGGGTGTGGACGGACAAGACAAAACCCAAGTCTCTACAATCTCGCTGCCCCCAAACACAGACCCCCAGAAACTTGACCAACAGTTCTGGAAACTGGAGGAAAATGTTAGTCCAGCAAACAATTTGCTTACCACACATTATGTTTTAATATGTCCCACTGACACATCAGGCCCCAGAGAAACCAAGTGGTCATGAATATTAATTAAACTTACACATTTTAGTTAAACTAAAAGTTTCAATTAGTTCGGTTTAGTTTTTAGTTTAATTGTTGTGGTGAACAGGGAGCTTAAAATTTAAAACTCGCCATGAACAGTGAGGTATGCCTGATAGGATTCAAAAATAACGTTGATCTCCTTGAAAAAAAAAGAATGTTTTTTGTTGTTTATTGTACCGTTTTTTGAATCTGTTTGTTTGAATGAGACTTTAAAAAGGGAGCTGTCAAATTTAAACTAAATATATAATACTAGTCTTTATCCAAATTAATATGATTCATTTCAGCATATTTTAACAAACCAACAAAAAACAGTGAAGTTGTAAGTAATTTTAAAAATATAAAGATAATCAGTTGAATTTCTTCTGACTTGGTTTCTGTGCAGGTTTATGTGGCAGCTGGTTCTGTGTACAGTCTGGAGGCAGAGCTGAGTGACCTGGAGGAGTGTGCCAGAGGAATTTGCAGCTCCACATCCGACATGGAGCTGTCCTTCCTGGAGGAGCAGGTGGCAGCAGCAGCTGCCAAGGCTCAGCAGTCCGAGCTGCAGGTGAGCTTCACAAAAGAAAATGGAGGAATGACTTGGCATAGTTCAGGCAAATCCAAAATGTATGTAAATTGTTAGACCCAAACACTGAACCAAGACAAAAATGTTTTGAATAGACAGAAGTTTAAACTAAAATAATTTTCTGTTATACAGTACAGAGCCAAAATTTGGACACACCTTCCCATTCAAAGAGTTTTCTTTATTTTCATTACTATGAATATTGTAGCTTCACACTGAAGGCATCAAAACTATGAATTAACACATGTGGAATTATATACTGAACAAAAAAGTGTGAAACAACAGAAAATAAGTCTTATATTCTAGGTTC
>JAHUTJ010000375.1:0-28056 GCA_036250325.1 Characodon lateralis | reverse complement strand
GGCTGCCGCAGTCCTGGGGGCACTGTGCCGGTCCGTTGTGGTGAAGAGAGAGCTGAGCCAAAAAGCGAAGCTCTCGATTTACCGGTCGGTCTACGTTCCTACCCTCACCTATGGCCATGAACTTTGGGTCGTTACCAAAAGAACGTGATCCTGGATACAAGGGGCTGAAATGAGCTTCCTCCCTTAGAGATAGGGTGGGGAGCTCGGCCATCCCGGAGGGCATCGTAGTACAGCCGCTGGTCCTCCAGATCGAGAGGAGCCAGTTGAGGTGGCTCGGGCATCTATACCGGATGCCTCCTGGAGATGCCTCGGTAGGTGTTTCAGGCACGTCCCACCGGGAGGAGGCCCAGGGGACGACCCAGGACACGCTGGAGGGACTATGTCTCTCGGCTGGCCTGGGAACGCCTTGGGCTCCCCCTGGAGGAGCTGGAGGAGGTGTCTGGGGAGAGGGACGTCTGGGTGTCTCTGCTGAGTCTGCTGCCCCAGCAACCTGGTCCCGGATAAAGTGGAAGACGACAAATACGAGTACAAAAAAAGAATGCTTCAACATGTTAAATCAGATGAATTCTAATATCTAATAACTTTGAAAACATAAAAGCACAGATTATTAGGTTCCTTAAAAAATACTAGGGATGATCGCCTATTTAACAGTTTTTTTTTTAAATCAGACCGAAATTTAAAGTTCTACACCTGCAAGCCCTTTTTTTGGGCCTCAAATGATTGGTGGGCTCCATCTGGCCAGCCCTTACGTCTTTAACAGGAGGCGCCCCTGGGATCAGCTGGCATTTGAAAACTTTTTGTGGAAAGAGGGATTTATGACAGATTTCAACATAGATTTTGAGGCATTCAATTTGGATTTGAGGTTCAAGGGGTTCAACTTTTCAAATTTAAGCCCTAGTCTGACTCCAAAGACCCAACCGTCATGATGGAGACTGCTGCAGTTGTACAGAGAACATCTATAAAGCAAGAATTTGACTGACAAAAACGTGCAAATAACAATGTAAAAAAAACAAGAAAACTACAATCAGCATACTCAAAAAAAAATTTGTGTTGCCCTATGCCTTGGTTATGTCACTAAATGCTTGGTTTTGTAAGGGTAGATTGTATCTTGATTAAAAATGACTTACATGAAAATTGAAAAACAATTAAAAAAACCAAGCATTACATGTTTTTCAGTAGATGGCAAATTATATCGAAAGTGAGCCTAACTAATTGTACAGAAAAACTAGGCTAATAGCTTTAATTAAACATATTTTATAGGGTATGTTACATAACTCAGAGAAGACTGAGGAAAATGAAGTAAATACCTATCAAGTGTATATTTTCAAAACTGCAAGCCTATGACTCTACCCCTAAGGTATGCTTTAACCTAAACATTGCTGGCTCAAAATCCAGACCTTACGGTAGTGTACTGTATGTATCCATTGTCTTATGTTTATCCAAAGTTGAGCTGTAGATGTAGGAGATTTGTGATCCTGAGATCCTTCTGTGCTGTGACACACTCCTGCTTTTATAGCTGTATCCTGAAGAGTTCCCATACCTGAAGGAATATATATTTGGGTGTTTCAGGGTATCTCCTTCCAGTGGGATGAGCCTAAAATAACTCAAAGAAAGGTATCCCTTGCAATCCAAATCTTAATGGATGGATGGATGGATGGATGGATGGATGGATGGATGGATGGATGGATGGATGGATGGATGGATGGATGGATGGATGGATGGATGGATGGATGGATGGATGGATGGATGGATGGATGGATGGGTGGATGGGTGGATGGATGGCTTTTGTCATAATTCTTCTGATGGCAACTCCTTGAAAAAGAGATTCCTTATTTTCAGCTGATTAAAGCCTTTAAGCTATATGAGTCACTGCAAATGGAAACTGTTTTATGCAGATATTAGTATTTACATAAAATATATTTGAAAAACCTTGCAGAAAATCCTGGAGATCTCTTCCTGAGGAACACATTGATGGATCACAATGTGTTCCTATGTCTCCTTGGAAGAAAATATTGAGTAATAAGTGGTGGTGGAGGACTTAGGAGCTAAGCAGCAGTTTCAATTATGCCCTGTCTTGTGCTGAATTATTCATTTCTATATTTATTTGCTTCAGATGTGTTCATGACAACCACTCGCTTTCTACTGTGAAAGATGACAAACTGCCTGTTGCAGCTTAAGGATGCCTCCTGCAGGAGGTCACAAATGAGTTAAAGATGTTGCATTTGTTGACACCAAGCTCTTAATTAAACCAGCGTGGGATAATGAGAGTTCACCTCCACTCAAGCATATGCTGCACTTACACTCAGCTGACACGACAGAAAATTCACATGCAACTTTAGACTGAAGGGAAAGGGTGGGCCAACAGATTGCTCCGTCACCAACCGACCATCAGGGACCGTGGAGGAAGGAGAGGAGGCCAATCAATAGACTTTTAGAGACCTGAATCACAGCTAAATGTTCCTGTTTAGCTCAGCTGCCTTTGTTAATCTCTGTGCCTGATGGCTCTTCAGGAGAGCAGAGAGGTGACACTCACATTCACACTGTCTGGTTTGAGATGACAATGTTTACATGAAGTGATGAAGCTGCTCTGACAGCTGCACCTGTTTTTATACTTGATATGAGACCATGCCGCATTCCTCTGCTGAGTTTCAGGTTGCAGATTTAAAAGCCAAACTGTACCGGGTGGAAAGTCTGTGCAATAAGCCTGTATATAGAAGTTCTGCATTATAAAATTCATGGCTGCCACCTATAGGAAGACCTGACAACTGATGGAAAAATGAGAGATCAGCTGCAACTGCTTTGAAACAGCACAGAAGCATCAAACTTTAGTCTGTTTCATTGGGGTTTTATGTGATAAACTAAGAAAAAGTAGAGCATAATTTCAAGAACAACAAAACGATTTTCTTGGAAATGAAAATCTGAAAAACATGTTTCGAACCTAATTTCTTTCCCATTTTCTTTTAAAAACAGCACAAGCCCAGTCAGATTGGACAGAGAATATTTGTGAACATCAATTTTCAAGCCTGGCCCCAGGTTTAGTTCTGGACTTTGACTAGGCCATTCTAACAAATAAATGTGCTTTGATCTAAACCATTCCATTTCAGCTCTGGCTGTATGTTTAGGGTTGTTATCCCACTGGAAGGTGAACCTCGGTCCAATTCTCAAATCTTTTGCAGCCTTTGTTACTCCTTTTCAAACACTGCAATAAAATACCAGAAAGCTTAGAGCCAGTTTAGGATGCCTTTTTCTTAAGGCCCTGTTTTTAGCTCCATTCATCTTCCCATCAACTCTGACCAGCTTCCTTGTCCCTGCTGACAAAAAGCATCCCCAGGGTTCTGCTGCTACCATCATCATCATCTTTCACTGTGTTAATGGTTTGTTCAGAGTAATGTGCAATTATATTATTCTACCACAGGTAACAAAGGCTTCACCACATACTGGACCAAAAGTTTAATTTTGTCCTTATTTGACCATGTTCCTCATCTTTGCTGCGTATCCATTCATGTCTTTTGGCAACCTGTAAACAGGACTTCTTCTGGCTTTCCTTTTGCCACTTTTGCATAAAAGTCAGATTTGTAAAAATATGCAACTAATTATTTTGTGGACAGATTCTCTTTCACTTTAGCTGTGAATCTCTGCAGCTCATTCAAAATTAAAATGGGCCTCTTGTTGTTTCAGCAAACAACAAACTATCAGGGCCCCCCTCAGTTTACTGATCGCTGTGGAGTTGGAGTTGAAGGTCCCATCATACACCTGCTTCAACACACCCACTGTCATCTGGACAAAGCCAGCAGCACTGTGAGGATCATGTTCTTTGATTTCTCCAGTGCATTTAACACAATTCAACCTGATTTGCTTTGTCAGAAACTCCAGAAGACTCAGGTGGAGTCCTTAACAATCTCTTGGCTCAAAGACTACCTGACAAACAGACCCCAGTTTGCGAGACTGAAGGGTTGTGAGTCTAACCAGGTAGTCAGCAGCACAGGAGCACCACAGGGGACTGTACTCTCACCATTCCTTTTCACTCTGTACACCTCAGACGTCCAGTNACTCCTGTCATCTGCAGAAATACTCGGATGATTCTGCAGTCGTGGGGTGGATCAGAGATGGACAAGAAGCTGAGTACAGGGAGCTGGTGGACCGCTTTGTGGCATGGTGTGGAAACAATCATCTCATAAAACAAGAGATTTTAACAGAAACAGGAATAGGTCAAACACTATTTCCATCATGGGAGAAGAACGGGAGGTGGTGGAGGAGTATAAATATCTCGGTGTTCACCTGGACAACAGACTGGAGTGGAGATGCAACTGTGAAGCTGTGTACAAGAAAGAACAGAGTAGACTGTACTTCTTGAGGAAACTTAGGTCTTTCAGTGTATGTAGCAAGATGCTGCATATCTTCCATAAGTCTGTTGTGGAGAGTGTGATATCTTCTGCCATCATCTGCGGGGGTAGCAGCATCAGCGCTCAACAAGCTAATAAAGAAGGCTGGCTCTGTTCTGGGGACTCCTCTGGAACCTCTGAAGATCATTGGATAAAGAAGGATTCTTCCTAAAATGAAGAACATTATGGAGAAGAGACGTCTTTAGATCTGCTGTGAGACAGACCACTACAGGAGATCCTTCCTCCCCACAGCCATCAGCATCTACAATGGCTCTTTGAAGAAACCTGTATAAAATGAGCTACAACAAAATTTTATTTCACTTTAGGATTAATAAAGTATTTTTTCCATTGAATTGAATTTGAATTCCCTGAGCAATGCTCTCATTGTCCAGTCTGTCAGTTTAGGTGAACAGCCATTTCTTGCTAGTTTTGGCAGTTGTGCCATACTCTTTCCATCTTTTACTAATGGATTGAACAGTGCTCTGGGAGCTCAAAACTTGAGAATATTGCTTCAAAACCTAACTCAGCATATCTTTGACCTTTCTGGCCTATTGCTAGTTTTCCTGTTGCTATCTGTTTACCAATGTTCTCTAACAAACTTCTGAGGCTTATACAGAACAGCTGGATTTACTCGAAAAATAAATTTCACACGCATGAACCCTGTTTACTAATTGTGGGACTTCTGAGGTCAATTCTTTGCGCTGGTTTTATATATGGGTATCAGAGTAAAGGGTGTTAAATGCAAATAGATGGCACATGTTTTAGATTTTTATGTGTAAAAAAAATGTAGATCATGCATAGTTTTTCTTCCACTTTCCAATTATGCACTTCTCAGGTAAATATTATGTATAATGAGCACTTTCTGGTATTTTATTGTAATAGACTGAAAACAAATCAACCATCCTAGATCAGGTTTTCATCATCATACAATGAAATACCTAAAATCAAATTGTATTATATTTTACAGCTAATTTAATATTTCACTGTGCTATAAATACTTGTGCAGAAGTGAAATGCATCAATATTTTTCCAGCCTTTGCCAGCAACTGAGAGACATGACATGACATGCAGTTATGCTGGCAGGAGCACCTTTCTGGAGTCCAGTGTTTTGCAATCAGTTCAATCAACCTGATCCTGTATGAGCACAGCATGCAGCTTGTTCTTTATGTAAGAAAGCGTTTGTCATAATTCGAGGACTAACGAGGACAAATGAGCCACATACGACGAGGACAGGGGGCCACAAGACTCCCTATGGCACCTATTGTGTACACAGTGACTCTACAGCCCGTGCATTCCTGCAGCACACCGTCCTGCAGCTCTCGCAAGCTCTAATGCAGTAACAACAGAACCTAAATGACGATTCCCACATTAGAAAACGATGGACAGAAAGTGTCTATGCAGCCTTATCAGCACACATTGTTCCAGACGAGAACAAGGAAAGAAGAGCCTAATTGTTCCTCAGCGAGCAGCACTGTCTCTGAATCTGCCGCTAACACCCACACACACACACACACACACACAGGCTGACCTTCATCATACCTACACTGACTCAGCATTTGCTCCTTGATGCTGAGTGATTATTCTGCTGTGAGTATCTGCCTGTGGATGTGATCGGCTTTTGTTTTTAGAAACGTGTCCTCTTAACTACATTTAAATCCAAGAAAACTCTAGCTCATTAATCCAAAGCATGTGGACCAAACCATCTGACATTAATGATTCATTTAACAGGAAAAGTTTATAATGAGAAATCAGTGTTGTCACACATCTTTACTGCAGTGGCAAAGCCTCAGTTTATAATATGATCTTGGCTGAGTTATGCTCCAGAGTCTGAGTTTGCCAGAATGTTTATGATTGTGAAATTAGGTTGATTGAAGAAGGTGGCTGGAAGCAGACCACAGATGAGCTGTGGGGGTAAAACACTGTTGACAGAAGCATGATTTAATTCATTAAATTCATCAATGTGTCTGTCACACAAACCCTTTCATTTTATTTGTTATTACATTTGATTGTTATGAGGTTATTTGGAGCTCAGAGACTTTGTGATCCAGGAAGTAAGTTTAATATCTGATGGTCAAGTTTCAGGCAGCTCTGCATGAAATTGATCTGTGATAAGGAAACTGAGGTCATAGGTAGGTTTCATATTTTTGGCATTGCAGCAACAATCTGTCACTCCTGTCCCAATTCAAATATGACTTCAAGTTTAGTTTAATAATTAATGTCATACCATTCATGTTTACAGCCAGAGCAAATTTTCTACATTACTTGTTCAATCCCTCACATTTTTATTAAGGACTTTTTGTCCCACCCTTCTTTTCAGCATTGCTTTAGATCATTGAGGTTTTTGAGATTTAAGTCTGCTCATCTCTTTTAAGGTCTAACCACAATATTTTAAATCAAGTTCAGGTCTCGGCTTTGACAAGAGCATCTTAACACCTTGATTCTGTTCTTTCTCAGTCATTTTGTTGAAGATTTGCTGCTGTCCTTAGGACCTTTACCTTGTTGAACACCCAGTGTAAACTATGTTAACACCCCTTTTTCAAAGGTTGAACCCACATGTGTTAAGTGATCTTGTTTTGAAATGTTGGTGCAAGTAAAGATGGCAGACAAAGGTGAGGAGGAGTGGTGAAAGATCCCAATGGCAGGAAGTGATGCATGGTTGGTACAAAATATCTTATGGTAGATGATACCATTGCAACAGTTTGGCATAGCAAAGCGACAAAATGACCAGTACCCGCTGTCACAGCAGCAGCCACAACGGCAGCATTTAGCAAAACATAAAAATCTAGAGGCGCTTCATTTATTTGGGAACACTTGGATTCCAAGACACAGATGTGGATCAAAGAGTCACGCGATGATTATGTGCTAGACTTGTTACTCTGTGGTGTCTGCACCACTCGGGAACGCAGCAGATCGATCCCACAGGCTGGAATTTAAACAGAGAGTGATCTATAATCAACTAATACAGAAAGTGGCTGGATTTTTAATATTATATAAACCTAAAATAGAAATACACGTACAGGATCTTTCTGTGAACCTAGTTCACTAAACTTTGGGCAAATTTCTATAGTGAAAATAAATAAACTGGTGTTTTTCATGAATTTACTTTGCATTACATTCTAACTTTATATTATTTATGTATCACACTAACTAAACCTTTGGCCAAGCTTCAGCTGTCAGACATGCATTCTGACAACTGAAGGACTGTAACCAGTGGGTTGCCGTTTCAAACCCCTGCTCCATCCGTCTCAGTCCTTGTGCCCTTGGGCGAGACACTTCACCCGACTTGACTGCGGATGGTGGTCATAGGGCCCGGTGGCACTGATTGTATGGCTGCCCCACTTCTGTTAGTCTGCCCCAGGGCAGCTGTGGCTACAATGTAGCTCACCAATGTCAATGTGTGAATGTGTGTATGAATGGGTGAATGACTGATTGTAGTGTAAAGTGCTTTGGAGTCCTCGGGCTTGATAAAGCGCTGTACAAGTGCAGGCCATTTACCATTCTCACATTTAATGCCAGAGTACTCATACAGAGGAATTTATGGACAAAATGACTTCAAGATGCCCAGGTCCTTTGACTGCAAACCATTCCCAAATAGTCAACCTTCCTCTCCTGTGCTTGACAGTTGCATTGAGGTGTGTGCGTTGATCTACTTTGGTTTCATCTGTCTCATGGACATTGTTCCAGGAGTCTTGTGGATGATTCAGGTGTAACTTTGCAAACTTAATCATTTAGAGAAATTTGTTCTGGAAACACTTCCAAACAAGCTTTCCTTGTTTAATCTTTTTCTAATTGTAGTCATAAATTTAAATGTTAACATGTCAACTAAGGCCTGTAGAGTGTGGGATTGAGCTCCTTGGGTTTTTATTTATTTATGTATATATTGGCAACTTCTGACTGAGCATGGCACAGTCTGGTTTTGGAGTGAATCTGCTGGAACGTCACCTCCTGGGAAGATTGTCATCTGTCTAAAACGTGAATAATTGTGAATAATGTTTCTTACTGTAGAATGATGGACTCATAACCCTTCCCAGATTGATTATCATTACTGATGTCTTTCTTCCCATGACATCCATGATCTATTTTACTTATTTTATCTGGAAATTTGTTTTACTTCTTCTCTTCCGTTAGCTTTTTAGAAGTTATTGTTGGTTCTGTTAAGATCCGGTTTCATGTCCAACTAGTAGTTCATAACATTTTCCTTTGTAATCTGTAAGAGCTGCTGTATCATCATTCCCCTCTGTCTTTTTTATCATCTGCGTCATGTTACTTGTCTCTGTGTTTTTTCTTGATTTGTTTCCATTTTCATTTGCCAGTTTCTTGTTGCAGATTTCTGTCCTGTATCTCACTTTGTGTAGTTTTTCCAGTAAGGGTATTATTGTCAGCGTATGCCTCCTTCAGTGAGGTAAAGTTTCTTTGTTTCATGTCTGCTTGACTCCTTTGAGCTCAAATTACAAAGCACCATCTTAAATACTGCATCTTGCTGATTACAGAACACAAACAATACTACTTAAAGCCTTATAAATATTTCACTAAAGTCTGTTGTTGGGACCCCAGCCATAGGTACAAAATAAAAGGCCAGTACAAACTTTTCTGGAACTTTCAAAATAAATCGCATTAACCTACTTCCAGCACAGCCAGAAATGGGTTAACAGCGGACTTCTTGTGACGTCACTGTCTGAATGAAAACCCCGCTTTTGCAACAAACTGACCTCTTCCACACAGGTCCCCAGGGGAACTGGACAGAGGGACACAGCACACTAATGTCTCTTTGCGGGCAATCACGCGATCATATGCACTAAGTTAAGTAGGAATGAATTGCTGTTTGTGAATCCGGTATTGATTCATGAACGGGGTAATTAAGGTACAAGCGTTGGTTGACTTTTCTCTCTGAGGTTGACAGAAGCAAATTGTGTTCCAGAGAGTTCCCAGCAGAGACCCTGTCTCTATGACGCCGAGTGGAGCAGTTTTCCCAGTCTGAAGGAAGGACAACGGTACCGCATCACCGTGGTTACAGCAGTAACGTGCAGTTTGGCCGGCCCAGCAGAACTAGGCGCCCCACCCCACAGCTACGGAGGTTAGCAAGTTAACCTTTTGTTCACTGTGGAGGCTTCCTTCAACATCGTTGGCCGGACAACTTTTCCTCAGCACGGTTCACGTAAGAGGTTGTGTTTTGGGCAGAGAGAAGTAGTTTAGAATGAAGTAATCTAAACATTTTTCGTTTTATGATGTTTGGTTTGGTTTATGTTGAAAACTCAGCCATTTTAGCAGATTATCTGCTCAGCACATGAGTTCAGTTTATGTGTTCTGTGTTTGTGTTTTTTTTAAAGTTGAGATGAACTTTATTTAAAGGGTGATTTTAAACACAGAAGATTGGCCATAACGCGCCGTCCACGCTTATGCATTTTAACCCTTTTATTAGTGGTATTTTAAAGGTATGTGTTTGATTCTGATGATAAGCTATAAGCTTCTTTTGTTAGCTTCAACCGCTAACAGCTAAAATTGTGTGAATTCATTCTGTGTGTGTGCAGTTTTGCTGTTCAATAATGTCAGAGCTTGGCTCATCCCTTTCAATTTTGTCCTAATACTACCGCCTTATTGGGCTGGTATTCATAGGACAACCCTTAACAGACCGAAATATATTCATATTCATAACCACAACCTTCAACAATCATTTTGCCTTTTGGTTTGGAATCCCCCTATCAGATCAATGTTTTAATTTTCTTTAGAAAAAATCTAATATCTCTTCTTGGATAAATTATACAACATTTGTTCTAGAAATCTATGCCAAATTTTGGATGAGGAAAACATTTTTCCAACCTGCCCAGATTGTAAGAACCCCTCAGTCTGGATGAAGACGCTTAAATATGATTAAAATGTATTGAATTAGCTTATTTTGGCTGTGTTGTATCCTAAAATGACTTTTACTGTAAATTGGAGCAGTAGATAAACTTAATTTAAACAAACAAATGTTTGTGGCACACTGATGAAATCTACCACCACAGTTGTGGTTGGCCCAGTTCGGGAATGAGCAGAGGGAAAATCTGTTTGAGTAGGAAGAGGGCCGTGCATTCTGCCAAATCAAACGGAAGAAGCGGTCTCAAAAATCCCTTGGTTCCCAGGCTACTTTATCACTCAATACCTGGAAAAAAATAACAGAATCAACCGCAGATCCCCTGTGTAAATGACAGCATCGACCATCGATCCACAGTGCTGTGCATGTGTTTCCTGCTCATCTGCAAATAGTAACACATTAACAAATCTGAGAAAACACTTCTGCACAAAGATTCAGTAGGTGTTTTAGTCATACACATAATGCAAGTTCATAAAATGACACACAAGATTAAATAGGGCTCTGCAAAACTACTTGTTTGTTTTGAAAACTCAACCAAAGCAGCTGTGAGATAGAGCTTCAATGCTTGAGCCTTTCTGCACGAAGCTGCAGCTGCTCCGCCAACAAAAACACAACCAACTTCTTTGCAGTGACCTTTGACCCTGCTGGTGTCCTTCTTTACAGGAGATGCTCTTCCTTATTCTGACACACTATTCTCTCCTTGTGTAAAATTACTGACTCTGTCTTTGCCAGAAGTCGTTGAGTGACACTAAAGTTTAAGAGGAAAAAAACAAACTGTGAAACATTTTGAGATTTACATTCCACTTAATAATACTGCGGGGGGTTGGGACATTTTTGTGAGTAAACTTGGTCTGACTGGAGCCAGACACAGAGGCCAGACAGTTTTATTGCATTGTGGGATTACGAGTTGGCTGAAATGAAAGTGTATCTTTACGGCTACCAGGCTCGTGATCTTCAGGACTGCTGACAGGCCGGTGCGTGGCCTCTGAAGGTAACAGCCTGGGGAGATTATTTTTTCTACCCCTGAACAAACGCGTACATCAAGTGAAGGAATGATGCCCCGTGACATTCGTTCTAATATCACCACAGGAGACACCCAGATATTTGGCTAATTAGGAAGGAAATGAGTTCTGAGTGTGCAGAGTGATGTGGAGTTCAAGTCAGTACAAACCTTTTTAATCTACTAACTTGATAAATTTATAAACAGACCTAACAATAAGAGCAGATGAACCAAAAAATAAATCCCAGAAAAACTACTGACCCTCATTTTTAGTTGCACAGTGGTGTAATGACTGAGATTGTTGCCTCCCATTTAAAAGGTATGTGCTAATGTACTTTCTAAAATCATTTATTTAGAATTCAACATTAAATATTAAGCAACAATAATAAAAAATAGATCTAAAAGTAGATATAAAGAGATTCATAATGATACATGGTCATGTCACCTTTTTTTATTTTACATTTAGGATTAAAAAAGAAACTCAGTTTAGTACAGTGGGGGCAGTATGTGGAAAGGTTTGACCTCTTGCAGTCCCATGTTTTTATACCTGTAAACACATGCAATAAAGCTTTAAACTAAACCTAATGGGAAGCTAGACCAAAACAGGTGATGCCCTAACAATCCAACAACCTGCAACAAAACAAAACAAAACATCCATCCATCTATTTTTAATATCCTTTACATACTTACCAGATCGCAGGGGGGCCTTGGTCCCTATGTCCAGCAGTCATTGGTAGGTAGGCAGGGTACACCTTGGACAGGTCACCACTCCGTCTCTGTCCAACACAGAAAGACACAGGACAAACAACCGTTTTGTCCTGCGTCTAAACAACCGTTACTCTCCACCCACACACAAACACACACACACACACACACACGCACGCACACACATGCACACACACACACAAATTCATATATATGGGAAATTTAGCGTAAACTGCGTACCCAGAGATAACCCATGCTTGCACAGGGAGAACATAAAGAAAGACCCTGGCTGGGATTTGAGCCCTGAACCTTCTTGCTGCAAGGCAACAATGCTAACAATTGCAACACAATGCAGCTAAAAGCTAAAATGGGAACATGGCTGAGAACAAAGAAAAGTCTGGGGCCCAAATTGAAGCCTTGATGCATTTTTTAAGACAGGACACAGTGTAACAATAATCCTTAAACTGACAATTGAAGCTCTTTTTATACAACTGGAACCATCTAACTGTAAATATAAAGTTGTTTAATAAAATTAGAAATTTAACTACTATTTTGTAACTAATGAAAATTGAAAGCTGCCAATAATGTGAATTCGGCTCTTCAGTTGTTAGTATATCTCTACTGCTAATCTTGTAAAAGATTACTTCTTAGTAATAGACCCTTAACTTGTGATCAATAATTTTTTTCTCCCCGTATTCATCTAAATAGAAGGTAAGAACGTGATTGTTCAGCAGGAGCTTTACCTTGGATCATTAGTGCCATTAAACAGCGTTCAATCTGACAGCGTGGATAAAAGATAAGAATAGCTCAGTTTGAGAATCTTGGTTGGACATAATCTTTTTCATTAAGTGATCTTGAAATGATATGGAGTTTACCCAACATTAGTTTTCCTTTCTCAAGCTGACAGAAATGATCTAAATATTCTGTTATGGTGGTGGTTGTCGGCCTCCTCTCTTTCCTCTGAAGCTGTAGGGGGTGGAGGTGACAGCCTCCAACTCCTGACCATCGCAGCGTGAGCGCAGAGCTGGACAGGGTTAGGTCTCACTAATTAAGACTTCACGCTGTTCAACTTTAAAAGCTCCTAAATGGGCCTCCAGCCTCCCTCTGGCCATCCAGTTCAAAGTAATTTATTTGATTTGAAGTGAGTTGTGCTTCACTTCATTCCTCACTCTAGCAACACATGCAAGTGATGTGGTGGAACAATGGAGTTCCTCTCCTCCTTCTGTCTGTTTGTGGTTTTGTCCTCCCTGCTTCTGTGTATGATCATGGTTGTGTTTAATTAAGTCGAAAGTGCCTCAATTTTAAACATGGAGGCAGATGATTAGTAAGTCAAGCAGTCAAACAGAAAAGACTTAAAAGCGAGAGAAAGTCATAGGAAATGAGAAAATAGATTGATGTGCTTTTTGTGAAAATGGCTGCCTCACACTTAATTAACACTTAGTGATGTAAGTTTAAGCTTCTTGATGCACTGAAAAGTTTAGAACTTCATGTAAAGCTGCTGATGCAAAATAACATTTGCTTTGTGCATCATGTTTATACACTGTGTAAAATTTCTTGTAGATTGTATGTATGGATTATTGTGAGGGTGACCATTGGAAGAACATATTGTAACTGGTTTCATTGCATTGTGCCATTGTTTACCAGTGAATCAATTTATATTTTATTGTAATGTGTTATAACATATTGTATCAAATCTTATATCTTACATCAAATGGTATTTTGTATTTTATCATGTTGTATCATATCAAATGTTCCTGCTTAGTATCAAATACTGCATTGTAACTGTCATTTTGTATTGCGCTGTATTATATTATATCATATCATATCATATTGTGTGATATTGTATTGTATGAAATGTTATCAAATTGTATCGTTCTGTATTTTATCACATTGTATCTGGTCATGTTACATCGTATTGTATCATGTCATATTGTGCTGTATTGTATCGCATTGTATCAAATCATTTCAAATGTTATTGATTGTATTTAAGCAATATTCTATCAAACTGTTGTGCATTTTATTGTAATGGATTGCACCATATTACAGCATAATGATCAGTTCCCCGTCTGTCTTCATTTTATTCCTGGAAGTATTCTCAGTTAATCCAACTTAAGTACTCTTCCTGCTTATAATGACTGCAGGAAGCCATTGTGCTGCTTTGTTTACTTCAGCTAATATAGGAGAGTGTGTGGCTATTTTCATATCCATGTCAATTTTCCTGTTACTTTAAAAAAAAAAAAAGCAGTACACTAAGATTTGAACAAGTGTCAAAATCATATTCTACGCAAAAAGTAAACAAATCATTGGAAGGTGAATGATGATGAGATAAGCCTTTGAATAATCTGGCAAATCTAAAAAAAAAAAAACATTTGCTGATTTATTAAAAGTATTTGTTTATATACAGTTTATGAGATTACCATGTATGTTCTATTAATTAAGCATCAACATTGTTCGACCTCAAGCAACACAGGACCATGGCAACCGGATTTATACATGGATCTGTGACTCGAGCCTAGCATCTCATTGAAGAATGACGTAACTATCGGGTTCAAAAATAATATTTTTGAAATATTATCTTTGGATAAAATATCTCACACATAACATAACCTCTGACAAAATACTGATACTTGGGACCCTGAATTATCCTTGCTAAACTATGAGCAACCATAATATGAACACATTTGGATTTTAAGAATTGTAATGCAACTTTTGCAACTTTTTTTTATGCTTTCTCTTATGTGCTGAGTCCAAACATATAAAGAAGACTCTATAATATTCTTTAGGAAACAGTGTCAGGTCTGTTTCAGAGTCAGCGCACATCTTCAATTACTGAGATAGCTGATTGGGTCAGGCATATTGCGCTTGGTGTATTGTTTGGTGTGTCAGGCTCTCAGTTTGATCTGGATGCTCTTTACTGTGTCATTTCTGACTTATTCTAACACAGGCGTGTCCGCACCTTTTACCTGCTCAGGAAAAGTAGCTGCTAATAGCCAGCCTCAATCAGATCATCAGTCACGGTGGAAGGATATTTGGACTTTATTATCTTCATGTGAGAAAACGCTGACTCGCATAAATAAGTGGGGCTGAATAATGCAGTCAACGAGGTGGTACATTTCCTCATGTTGGGGTATTTTTCTTCTGCAAGTAGGTTCCAGAACTGTCCTAAGTCCTGGACTTCAGCTGATTGACAGATTATAGTGTCAAAATTTCGTCCTCCACAGCAGACACATTCACGTGCAATTTTTGAAGAAAGTGACTCAATCTGAGCATCTTCTTAAAAAGGGTAGCACATGAATGTAGCAACTGGCTCAAGTACTGCAAAGTCTTGAAAGCGTTTGTCAAACTCTGACAGACATTTTTCAATCTGCCCTGTGTAGTGTGACTGTCAAGTTGTGCACACACCTTCTTTTGCATCTATAGCTCTGACACAATGTTCGGGAAGTTGGCTAAGTCATGACGCTGCAGCTTTGAGGACAGGTGTAGCATTTTCTGTTTGAAAGCATTAACTGAGCTGACCATATTGATCACAGTTTTGTTTTCTCCTTGCAGCTCTACATTAAGGTCATTTGACATGTTTGTTAGATTGGTTAGGAATACCAAGTCTAGAAGCCACTGTTCGTCATTTAGTTGGTTGTATTCTGCATGTTTCGTTTCAAGTAAAAACTCCGTAATGTCCGGACAGAGCTCTCAAAACCTTTGCAGGAATCTCCACCGACTCAGCCATCTCACGTCAGTGTAGAGCAGCAACTCAGAGTAGTCATGGTCAGCCTTCTCCATGTGTGCACAGAAAAGCCGTCTTTGAAGAGATCTGGCGTGACTAGAACATGAGATCCTTGTTGCCACATCCATTATTTCTTTCATATTGAGCATTTTTGCACACAAAGCTTGTTGGTGTATTATGCAGTGGTAATTGAAGAAATCAGGGAAAGCATCGGCCTCCCTTCACTTGGCAGGAAACCTGTTCAAGCGGCCAACCATCACGGGCGTGCTGTCTGTGGTTATGGACACCAATTTGCACACAGAAAGTTGCTTTTTTTCAGTGAAGTTTTGGAAAGACTGAAAAATACCCTGTCCCCATCTATGTTCTTTCATGGCCAGTACTGTCAACAGCTCCTCTTTAGCAGTCATATCAGCAAATACCACCCAGATAAAAATGCACAACTGGGATGTGTCGATCACATCTGTTGACTCGTCTAACTGCAGCGAGAAACATTCACAGTCTGCAATATCCTTCCAAAGCTGCTGAGTTAAATCCTCGGCTATGGGTTCAGAGCGCAGTGTAACTGTATTCCTTGATAGTTGGAGAGCTTTTATATAATGTTATAATATAATATTTGCAAGTTGTTTTTAAAGTCCTGAAACAACGAGTTAGCTGCTTCAACGAATCCTTCTTTTATCATCTCTCCGTCTTGGAAGGACTTCTTGTGTTTAACAATTAAGTGACTCACCCGGAATGATGCTTCTTGCTTGGTTATGGGTCCCCCACTCATTTTAAACCCTTTCTTGAGTTTATCGTTATTAAACAGGAGGCTAACTAGCTACTCAGTACTGCTCGGCTCTGCTAGTCTTGCAGTAGCTGGTGTAAATCAATGCTGCACTTTATATTTGGGAACCCTCTGTGTTACCACTCTGTGTACTGGGAAGGGGTCACTAACTTAATGTTAGCCTCACTTTGGCTAGTCATTCTGTCTCTGCTGCTGTTCCATCTCCTCCGTTCTCTTGCTCTGTGAGTCAGATATTCAATTACTCCTCTGCCTTCTTTAGAGATAATGGTGCATGTAATAAATGTGGCATTTTTGTAGCTTTGGAGGTGAAAAACCAGCAGATAGCCAAGGCACTTTAGCCTGCACGGAGCCACCAAGGGAATGTCCCTGTAGCAGTCCTCCAGCAGAGCCTGCATAGATGAGGGTAATAACATAGATCAAGTGGTAAATCGAGAGCTTCACTTTTTGACTCAGCTCTCTCTTCACCATGACAGACTGGTACAGTGCCCGCATCACTGCTAAGGCAGCACCAATCCATCTATCGATCTCCCACTCCATTTTCTCTCATTCATGAACAACAAGACCCAAAGATACTTGAACTCCTCCACTTGAGGCAGGATCTCCCCCCACGACCCGGAGAAGGCACTCTACCCTTTTCCTAAGGCCACCAAAACGGATCCCCTCAACACCCTTGGCTGCGCCTACAAATTCTGTCCATAAAAGTTATGAACAGAATCGGTGACAACCTTGGCGGAATCCAACCCTCACTGCAAATGGGTTTGACTTACTGCTGGCAATGCAGACCAAGCTCTGACACCGGTCATACAGGGACCTAACAGCCCATATCAGAGGGCCTGGTACCCCATACTCCCGGAGTACCGCCCACAGGATTCCCTGAGGTACATGGTCGAATACCTTCACAAAGCACACGTAGACTGGTTGGGCAAACTCCCATGCATCCTGCGGGACCTTGCTGAGGGTGTAGAGCTGGTCCAGTGTTCCACGGCCAGGACGAAAACCACACAGCTCTTCCTGAATCCGAAGTTCTACTATCCGATGGACCCTCTTCTCCAGAACCCCCGAATGGACCTTACCAGGAAGGCTTAAGAGTGTGACTCTCCTATGGTTGGAACACATTCGACGGTCCCCCTTTTTGAAAATAGGGACCACCACCCCGGTTTGCCAATCCAGTGGAACTGCCCCCGATGTCCACACGATGCTGCAGAGTCGCGTTAGCCAACACAACCCTACAACATCCAGAGCCTTAAGGAACTCTGGGTGAATCTCACACACTCCCGGGGTCTTACCACTGAGGAGCTTTTTAATCACCTCGGGGACCTCAGCACCAGAGATTGGAGAGCCCGCCCCAAGGTCCCCAGGCTTCGCTTCCTCAGTGAAAGATGTACTGGTGGGATTGAGGAGGTCTTCAAAGTACTCTGCCCATCGACTCACAACATCCCGAGTTGAGGTCGACAGCACATCCTCCCCACTGTAAACAGTGTTTACACAGAGTCATAGCTCTATTGAGCCATCCATTCCCTTAGCTCTCAGCTGTAATGACTTTATGGGATTCTTTATAAATAAAAAAATAAAAAGCATTGGAGGTAACTGTAGAAAGTGTTCTGTGTTTGGACTGTTTTGATCCAGTGGACCTTCCTAAGTTATCAAAAATATTAGCTTCATCTAAACCTTCAACTTGTATGTTAGACCCAATCCCCAAAAAATATTTTATAAAGTGTTCCCTTTGATTACCACCTCTATTTCAAATAAGTACCACAGGCTTTGAAGGTTGCTGTAATTAAACCTTTACTTCAAACATCAGGGTTACATGCTTGGGCTGATTCTGTTTACTATATATATATATATATATATATATATATGCTTCCAATAGGTACAATTGTCCGCCAGCTTGGGATAAACGTCCATTGTTATGCTGATGATAATCAGCTTCATTTATCCTTAAATCCTGATGAATTGAACCAGTTAGATAGACTACAGGCATGTAACTACGACTAACTACTGCTCTACAATTTTGTATTATTTGCATTAGAGCTGAAATAACTGCAAATAATGCACAACTGGAGAGGAGCAGGTGAATGTAGCAGAGTAGGCTGCTGGAGCACATAATGACCACTTTTCCCTCACTCTCACACAATTTTGCAATATTTGCTGTTATTTCAGCTTTAAACTTTATGTTCTCTCTCTGCTTTCTTCTCTTTCTAGAAGCTACACTTGGCCTGGCTCTGTGTTTAGCTGTTACACCTTCCTGGAAAGGTACTGCATCCAACAGCTTAATGTTCACCTTCCACAGATGATACACCTGCCCTGTCTTTTAATATTTAACCCTGTCTCTCTCCTAGACGTAGCTATTGGTTGAGCTTATCCAGGAGGAATGAATACTGCAAGTCAGAAAAAACTAGAAAACTTAGAGAAAAAACTATTTAACCAATTTGAATAATACACTGAATTTGTCTGTATTGTTTGATAACCCGGATCAGTTGGAATGTATGTACCTGACTTGAAATCTGTATGATTCGACTGAATCGACTTTGTAAAGTGTCTTGCGATTGCATGTGTTGTGAATTGTTGCTGTATAAATAATATGAACTGAATTTATATGTTGAGAAAAAAAAATGTATATTCTCCCTTTTCCAATGCTTCAAAAAAGTAAAAAGAACAAAACAATTTTTTTTGTCTTTTTTGCATAACTCTGCTTACAAGCTAATGGCAATAAAATCCTTTAATTTGAGGTTTTAGAGAAGAAAGCAAAATCATGCTACAGGTAGTATTGAAATATTGTTGACAAATTCTGGGTAAATATTGAAGATAAATAAACTTGTCCTAATTAACTGGACGGATCTCCTGATGGTGCGTGCAGGCTTCTGCCTGCTTTTGATAAACGAAGCCTCCGATAACACTGAGAATGAACTAGACCAATACATTTGACACATAATAGCCCTATTGATACTGTAACAAAGAACCACATGTCCTGATTGTGAGCCTGGGCCTGATGATACATCATCCAGCTAAACAGCTGACTGTGACAAGCTCATCTGTCCCAGTCAGGAGAAGTCTGTCTGCCTGAAGACTTAAAAGGAAACCGCTGCAAGATAAAGGCAGCATACACAAATCACAGCTAAACAGATGATTAAATATTATAATACCCAAAGTTGCTGACTGATTCAAAAAATGCTGAGCTGGCAGGGGCTTAATGCAAAGTACAATGGCCACTCCTCTGCTCCACGGACTTGGAACTAACGAAAACAGCTTCTCTGGTGGTGGTCTGCAAACTGTGGAGCACTGACACCGTGGCAAGCAGACAGGAATCACATGACGAGCCCCATACCATGTACAAATGCACACAAAGCTGAGAGCGGACGGGCCGTCTGCGGCTGTCAGGCTGCATCCACACAACCATGTCCAGCTGCTTACTGGGAGCACGCACTGGGATCTGCCGACTGTCTGGTCAGTCAGATCAGAAGCTGCTTATTGAGCCCTGTTGGAGCCGCAGACTGACAGACAAAGACAGGTGAAGGAAACAGAGCATCAAAACTAAAAATAACAACAGGGGAAGCAGAGAATAACAAGCATGAAAACAGACAGATAGGAACTGACACCAGAAAAGGACACAGAAAGTCTTTGTTTTTTAACCACCTTAACAGTAAGACAAAGGGAGCCAGGCTATCTGTTTAACTTACTGTGGGATCGGACATGTTCCAAAGTAGATAGTTTTCTTTAAGCACCGCTGAATAGGAAGGAAGTGTCTTGATATATTTGGAAAAGTGTTTGTGAAAATAGCCACAAAAATGGAAGAATCCTAAATATTATTCATGTTTCAAGCATCACAGGGCCTCAGATGTGCCGAATGAAATTATTTGACAATAGACAACAAACTTTAAGTCCTCCAGGAGGCAACAGAGTCCAATTCTGGTCAAAGACCATAAGCGAGAAGTTACTGAAAGTTTTGGTGAAAGATAAGTATGATAAAAGGTTTAGCCTCCCTAATGGTGTTTAAATACACTATTCAGTGTTAATTGGGTAAATGCATTAATTTTGCCAAAAAGTGGCAAAGGTTGGGCGAGAGGACAGGCCTTTTAAATTGCGTTCCAGCATTTTAATTTAAAAACTATGTAAATGTTTTCTCCTTAACGTACCATTACCTTGGTATCTGCTAAGTGCATTCCTTGTCTAAGAGGAGAGTGTTTTAAATAATATGAATAAAATAATAAAAATTTATAAGATACAGTGAAATAAGTATTTGCTCCTTTACAGATTTTTCTATTTTGTTTTTTTTTTTTTGTCACATTTAAATGTATCAGATCATCAAAGTTTGACATCAGACAAATACATCTTAAATAAATCTTAGCTAAACTAAAACTTCTGCCCTTTGGATGAGAGGTGAAAATTCTTCAGGAAACAAGAGAAGTCCAGTTGCCTTCAACTTGAGCACTTAGGACTGTCATCTCCTGGATGTCATCTCCTGGATGATGGTGAAGCTACACCAGTGTGTGAAAGTAACAACAAACACCACAAATATCCACAATTATGAGTCCTTCTGCAAAAAAGGACATTGAATTCCCTTCTTAAATGAAGGATTTACAGCTTTCAGATTAGACTTCACACATTAGCTCCTTTTGAGATTTATCTGGCAACATTTTCTATCAGCAACAATGTCTGATAGATTTGTTAGTGTTATCAGTGAACTTTATTAGTAGATACTAAATTAGATTGACAGAATCACATTCGACTATTAAGTTTGTGGGGCTTTTTTTTTTTTTTTATATGCACCAAATCTAGAATCTGCATAGTTAAACTTTCTTTGCTCCACAAATCTTTCAACTGTTGCACAAAGAAACATGCAGGTCAGTTTATGGCTCTATTCAAGAGTGTCTTGTTGTTTCCTTTTCTACGTATCCCTCACAGATATTTCCCAGGGAACACAGCATTGTTTTGTGGGGATTAAAATTCACTGAAGATTATATCTGCTTCAGCACTGCGGAACAATGCAGAAGGATGTGGGGGTCCCACTTATCACCGCTCAGTAAGGAGACCGCCCACCCATCCTGATCAGAGCCTGTGGCATGCCATGAGCCCAATTAGCAGCTGATCCATTGCAAAAACTGTCTACCTGCTTGCACTTTTCGCTTTGATAAAGATGAATGGTACAGCTCTGAGTGTTGCTGATGGTCAGACATGGATATTTTCCTTTGGTTTGTAAAAAAAAAAAAAAAAAAAAAAAAAAGGAAAAAGATTATCTTGGTTTGATTTTATATTGTGGAAAAAGTAACTTGCTGCTCTCAGAACTTTTGTCTCTGGAAAACTTTTTGAGTCAGCAGAGAGATATGCACCCAAAGTTTTCCGTGGCTGGAGAGTGGGCTGGGAAGCAGCTCACAGGAACTGCTGTGTGAATGGCCCGTGGTGCTATCTAGAGTAACAATGTGGCTCATCGATGAAAACACTCATTGTCTTTGCTCTCAGTCTCACAGGAGACCCTGCACAAAGGGGATTTTGTCACAGCAGCCCGATCTGTCGTCTCTGCGGCAGCGATGCCATTTATACTGCAGACACGTTAAATATGCAGCATGAAGGTAATACAGCAGGCCTTCTAAACGGCTTCTCCATGGAGCTCTTGTAAGAGCTTGTAAGATATTTGCCTTCTTAACTTTAGCAGAAGGCAAATAAACATCTGTCATTTGACCTGCCATGCTGATTAAATACTCTACTGTTTAAGTGCTGCTTTATACATCATATTGCAAACCTGCTTTGTGCCAGCAGATAGGAAACCAGATCTCTTTGAACGACCACATTCTGGAAGAAAAACTTCAACAAAGACCTGAAGTTTTGTCTTCATCTTTTGTTGCTGGACAAAGGACTGTGTCAAGATAATAATTAGGTGTCTGGAGATGTCTTTCTCCTCTAAGTTACTGGAGAGTTGCTTGAAATGATGCTAAAGTTAGGATGTTTATTATCTGGTTCTATTGAATTCTACAGGTATCACCAAAATGTATTTCAGTAAATCTGTTCAACAGGTGATGTATTTCAATAATTTATTTATGACAATTTTATTCTGACTATTATTATGGTTTACAGAGAAAAACAAGAATTCAGTTCTTTAGAATATCTGGATACTACATAAGATTAGCAAAAAAAAAAATGTTCTTTGAACACAGGGCAACAGTCCTGTCTATTTTTCTCCTTAGTCCATGTGAAATATTTCTGTCTCTATTAAGGAGTGACAAGGAATTGCAGCTCATGTCTTGGATACAAGTCGTGTGAACAAATTAGGAAAGTCCTATAAAAGTCCGTGTGTCTAACATATTCGGAAATATGGATATTTAAAATAACTTTTAAAAATACTAATAATTTAATCAAGCAATTAAAACTGAAGAAAAAAAACACTACATTTGTTCTCACTCAAAGCGGTTAAAATTACACACATGCATATCACATCGGGTGCATTTGAAAACTGAGAATGAATACCAAGGTAAGATCCAAAGCTGTCTGATGCCTTCAGAAAGGAAATAGAGACTGGTAAGGGATCAAACAAGGTCTTAAAATATATCAAAATCTGCTGTTCAGGTGTACTGAAAGCAGTCATTAAGTGGAGAACATTCAAAACAACTGCCAACATGCCCAGGTCTGATAGTTCATGCAAGTTCACCATTACAGCACCTCAAGATGCTGTAAGGGGTCTCCAAAAACCTTAAATGTCCGCATGGGATTTACAGCAGATTCTTGCAACTGTTGATGTGAAAGAGTATGTCTGTACAATCAGAAAGAGACTGCACAAGTTTAACATTTGTGGGAAGTGTGCAAGGAGAAATCTTTGCTCTCTAAGAAAAATATGAGGATTGTCTGGGAGGAAGTAGCCAAAGACCATGACTTCAGAATAGTTTTCTTTGGACAGATGAGTCAAACACTAAATAATTCCAAAAACAATTTGGTATCCCTGGTGAAGAACCTCGTACTAATTGTGAAGCAAGGAGTTGCCATTATCGGTGAGGCAGGAGCTGGACCAAAACACAGACAGGACAGTGGAAGCAGCATTATGAGTTGCAGTGATTTAAAAAAAGAACAACTTACAAACAGACAAAAAGGAAACAAACCGCGGAGCACAGACAGAGATCTGGGTTGACCAGTGAGGAAAAATGGGCATAGTAATGATGGGAAGGATTCAGTGGAAAACAATGAAAATCCTGAGGCAGGTTTGGAGGAATGACAAACAAACCAGAAGAGCTGATCAGATGAAATGAGGAGCAGCTGGTTGAAGGAAAGCAGGAAGGGTTAGGGACTAATTAACACAGACAGAGCTGAACAGAGAATCGAGAAACCCAGGGGAAATATCTAACAGAGATCTAACAGAAAATATTTTAAAGTATAATGAACACAAAAATAAACTAGGAAGCTAAATACAGAGAATAGAGTAACATGGAGACACCTACTCACAATAATAAACAGAGAAATTAACTGAATAAAACCACAACAAAGAAATTATCAGAATGCAAACACAAAAGAAAATCAAACACCTCAGGAGAGTGACAGGAGGTGGGAGAGTCATGCTTATATCGATGCTTTCCTGTAGAAGGACTTGGCCAGCTCAAATCACAGGATCGATCCCCCATGAATTCAAGACTATTTGTAAAAAGTGACGGATGAAGCAGGACCGGATCTTGTGACACAACAATGACCCACAACCTTCAAGTAAATCCATCAAGGACTGGCTGGGAATTAAGAAAGGATAATTCCTGAACCGAGTCAGAGCGTAGATCTCACTGAGCTGCTGTGCGGTCACCTGAAACAGGCTGCACAAGAAGCTCTTCAAACATCTCACATCTGAATGTAATGTCAGAGACTGGTAGATGGGTACAAGAAGGTCCTGACTGGAGCTATTTTAGCCAAAAGGGTGACCCCTGCTATAAGGGGCTGAGGTGCCCCAACCTTTCTTCAGCTGGAAAACATCTTTTTAAATTACTTTCTTTCCATGTGATAAATAAAAAGCAAGACTGGACATCAATACGGAAACCATTTTAATAAAGATGACGTGTCCTTGTTTTTTGTGTGGTGGATCTTGAAACTCCAACTCCAGCCACACTAATCCCCATTGCTTGTGCAACTTGTGCTACCACGCTTTTTCCTTCCACTCAACTTTCCATTAATATACTAAGATACAGTGCTCTCAACAATCAGCTTTGTTGGCAACGATCCTTGTGGTTTACCCTGCATGTGGTCAAAATCAGTGATTATTTGCTGGACAACTTGATGAGTCAGTAGTATTCTCCGTGATTGTGTCAGCCATAAAATATGTCTTTATTGGTCTGATACAATATTCAGGTTTTCATAGAAAATAGTTCCGGGGTATTGACAGTAAGCCATAATCATCAAAATTAGAAATAAATTGTTGAAATAAGTCACCTGATGTATCAAATTACTGAAATCAGTCTGTGGTTTCTCAACATTATTCTAATTTATTTGGTTAGGTGTAGAAACAGATCTACCGAGGGATCTATAAAAATAAGACACTTGCTCACATAAACAGATACCAAACGTCTGACAGAGACTGAATATTTCCCCCAGAAGCCTCCTCTCCTCATACAGGTGGCTGCAGTCCTAGCCTCGCATGTTTCACACCAAGACAAAGGCCAGGGGAGACCACTGGCCATGTGACAACATTTTTGTTTTCGCTGCTCTGCACTCTCCCACCCTCTGCAACATTTCATTATTTCCAAACCTATGAGCTCAAACAACTTGCCGGCGCAGCTCAGTCAGCTAGGGCCTTTGATGGGAACTCCCTGGTGCTTTGGTCCTGTTTGGTGGCTTCAGATTTTGGAGTGGAGGACTTCACTTTTTCTCAGTTGAAATGTGAATGACACAGAGCGAAAAAAGCAGGTGCTTCAGTTCAATCGAGATCTGACGCTGATGTTCCTATTTTAGGGTGGGGTCTTCAAAGCTCGCTGAAAGGACCTGCTGCTGTTTTACGAGGCAACAAACCAAACACATTTGCTGACTGATTCATTGCCTGTGAAAAAAATGCCCCCTTGTAGCCATCTGCCCAAAACTTAAGAAAAAGGAAAAACAATCAGTAACCCAAGCCCACCAAGACAACCTTATTTACCCACTCTGCCTGCACAAACATGCAGATGCTAACAGTGATGGATTAGGCCGGGGTTATCCCAGTCAGCCAATGCGGTGATAACAGAGTGAGTGCTTTTGAGCTGGGCAGAGGTGGACACTGAAATCGATTAAGGTGAAGTCCAAAAAGAGGGGAGATTTATCTCCAGCATGCCACAAGGGATTAAGTATCTGGTTTCTCCTCCTGCCTTCTAATCTGGACCGGAGGGGACGATTGTCACCTTCCTAAGCAACTCGTATTGATATTATGTGTGAGCACCTCCAAAGCCAGGTTAACTCTGGGGATTAAAGCCATGCACTTAGAGCAGGAGGACCTGGATTTGGAATGCCATAGTGAATTCCTTTGTGAATGTTCTCAGGGCATAATTTCAGTGTGAGAAGTCCACCATTTAAAAAAAACAAAAAGACATCTGGCTCTCTGAGGAGTGAGAGGTGACGGGGGGAGGAGGGGGAGATGTGGGTGGTCACTGCAAGAGCGACAGATCCCTTTGAGCCGCTATTGAAGAGGGTGCTGATTTGGACGTAATGGAGAGTCTCGTTGGATGGGTCACTTAGTCTCTACACAGGTGAGGACAGTAGAAGAGGCAGAAGCGGACCGAGACTGATGCTCTCTGGACCCAGTGACTTTTACTTCAAACAAAGGCAAAGGCACCCACTTTCTGTTTTTACTATCATTCTGTCAGCTTTTGTTCGAAACCACCAGCATTCAACACTCCAGACAGAGCCCGGTGTTTCTATTAGAAACAACTTTCGAAACAAGTTTTAGCTGTTGGACAGCTGACAAAATCCTGCTTTAAAACAATACTAGATTGGGTCTCACAGCTGATAATTGTGACACATTTACTCTGATAAATAAATCTTTATACTTCAGTGAGATGAGGTCCAGTCAACATTAGGTGTTTTCTACAGGAACTGTAAATCACAGCTGAATAAAAGCATTAACATTCACACATTCATTACAACAATAAAAATAAAAAAAATCAAAAATTCATCTCAACTAAAAAATAGAAAAACTAATCTGAGATTACTGATTGTGGACATTAAACATCTGTCAGATCTTCTGAATAAATTCAAATTTTGACTTTTGTTTAACTTCCATTTTACCATATGCTGGACTGGACCATCTGGGCTATTTTCAAAAGAATGGCAACATAATAACATTATCAGACAGACGAATGCATTCCATGAATGGTATTGGATTTTATTAAATGCTGCAAGGAATGTTTGACTTTGTGCACGCTGACTCTTCTGTTCACACAGCCATAAAATAGAGATTTAGCAATATCAATCATTAGTCTGTCAACCCAAGTGAAATCAATAGCGCAGTCACCAGACTGGATTAATGTTTCAGCAACGCTTTAATCTATTAAAAAACCAAACATGCTTGATGCTGTAGTGACCCAGAATATACCCTCGGAGCTTTTAGTGAGAACTGAGTTTTATTGTGTTTTAAGCTCCACTGTTAAAGGGACATGGTTAGGCAAGAAAGGACATTCATAGCCATACAAAGTGCACCCTCCTTTGATTCCAGCGTCTAACATAGCATCTGGTCTGTCCCTGGTTCTAAAATTACTTACATCCAACCTCAAGTGTACAAAAAACACAACTGGTTCAATACTAGGGCTCTGCAGAAACTAATAACATTCTAAGGAGGTAGTTCGGCCACTTGCATCAGCTGTGATTTGAGCAGGTATCCATCTGAAGCATGCAGGGCACCAGCCCTTGAGGACCAGAGTTGGACACCCCTGTTCAATGGGATTTAAGCAGGAACGTAGCAGCCAGGTGCTGCTAATCAAATGCACTGTATTAACTGATTGTCAGTGGAACCATCTCTATGAAAGCAGGAGTGTGGATCTGGAACATACAGGTGTGTGTTAACACAAAGTCAAGTAGAAAATATGCCAGGAATAAGATTAGAGGTGCAGCGGATGCAGCCCATCAATCTGGAAGGGATCATAAGGTCATTCTCAAACCCACAATGATTCCAGGACATCGTTCTACAGTAAAAGAGGGAGAAGCTGAACAAGTGGAAAACATGGACCGCTGCCAATCTTGCCAGGAGATGACATCCTAGCAAACACTCCAAGATCAAACAGCAGCGATGAGAAAAACGTACTTGAAAGCAAAACTGCACTATGTGCAATTAAAGTTTATTGTTTTGCAAATTCCTGGAAATCATTTTTGATTGACGGCATAATAAAGGAATATACAGGGGTTGGACAATGAAACTGAAACACCTGTCATTTTAGTGTGGGAGGTTTCATGGCTAAATTGGACCAGCCTGGTAGCCAGTCTTCATTGATTGCACATTGCACCTGTAAGAGCAGAAGGTTCAATTAGATATATTTTATTAGATATGTGTATATTGTACATTATAGATTGTAAATTTGTATATTCTGTAATGCAGAATATTGCATTGTACATTGTATATTGTACATTGTAAATTGTAAATTTGTATATTCTGTAATGCAAAAACAGAACAAAAGAGCAAAGTGTACCGGAGTC